>JAATLQ010038379.1:87156-97460 GCA_013421005.1 Heliconius erato x Heliconius himera | reverse complement strand
TTTGAAATCTATATCACATTTGTTTACGTTCTCCTTAAGTAAAGATTCAGCGACTGTCGTGGAAGATATAAGTGTTTTGGTTGTGGAAACTGGAATATCAGCAAAGAATTTTTCAAAAACACTGGCAACTTCTTGGTCCGAGCTGGTTAACCCATTGTCAATTCTTAATTTAAATTCATAATTGCAATCCCTGGCTTTTCCAGTTTCACAATTTATTATGTCCCATGTCATTTTAATTTGTATTTAATTCATATTTCATATTTAAATTATAATTAAATCCAGTCAAATATCTTCTTAGATAAGAAACCATACAATATAACGGCTTTTGTGTAGAGTTAATAGAACTTCAACCCCCCAAACCGCGTACAGATATTTCAATATGATACTCAACTGGTTTTTGTCTCCTAATAGGATCCGCGGTGCGGTGGCGGGGACTGTGTCAATGTACTAAATTTACCCTAATATATTGAAATCTGTTCTTAAATGTATTCAAGTGAAAGTAATTGACTGCTCTTATAAGCTACATGAGTGGAGAAATGTGGATCGAAAATATAATATCATTTGTTTTAATATAATTGGGTATTATATAGATCGAATTAGTTTAATCTTAAAAAGTTTTTGAGAAGTCTTCCCGTACGTAGTCACTTCCCTACTTTGGTCGGTTAAAGTGAAACTATTA
The DNA here is from genome assembly GCA_013421005.1 of Heliconius erato x Heliconius himera. Classification (NCBI taxonomy): domain Eukaryota; kingdom Metazoa; phylum Arthropoda; class Insecta; order Lepidoptera; family Nymphalidae; genus Heliconius; species Heliconius erato x Heliconius himera. The sequence continues at coordinate 96,781 of JAATLQ010038379.1, read as the reverse complement.
AATAAGAAAGATAATCATTATTAAATGAGGCCGGCCGTGGCGCAACGGCACGAGGTGTGACTGCAAAACCGACTGGTGGACTGGTTGTGGGTTCGATCCCCACTCGAGGAGATGAAATATTTACTTAAATTTATATTTCCATTTTTTCGCTCTGGTATCGAGGTTAAGCGCGGCGTTGAGTTCTGCCACTCAACACGCTATGCCTCCAGAATTCGGCAGAAAGTGGGGAACGGAGTATCTAAACACTAGGTTCCCTCTGCCTACCCTGCTGTGTGCGGGATACAACGTGAAGCTGACAACGTAGCGAATGCGTGGAGTTTAGTTCCGCCACTCAGCATGCTATGCCTCCAAAATTCTGCGAAAAGTGAGAAGTGGAGAGTCTTAACACCATGCTTACCCTGTTACACGTGGGAAGTTGAAAAAAAAATACTTACACAAACAAAGTACGATAAAAAGATTAACATTATCAAGTATATCACTAAAATCCTTATATAATAGAGTGTCAGAACGAAGATGAACATAATTTATGATGAAATCCCGTCATGCACTATTTTCTCGAGAAATTGCTCTCATGCAGCTGCAGCTGCGACGTGTCACTCATAACTCCGTTACTGCGGATGCTGAACTAAATTAGCTGTTCTGTGGAACTACTTGCTGGAAACTTTAACTTTATCTTACACCAGATTATGATGGCGTGGTATTGTAATATATGATAATGGCATCTGGGGCACGAGCGTGTGACTCTAAATAGGACTGGTTATGGATGAGATTCCCACTCGAGGATATAAATATTTAATATGTTCATTTTTTATATCAGGAGTAGAGTCAAAGCGTGTCGGAAAACGGGGATCGGAGTGTCTTAACACTACCTCTGCCTACCCTGCTGTGTGCGGTAGAAAATAATCTCCTGATCCAGCAAAATCTATATTTTTAAAAGTACATACATATAATAAAGCTCACCCATACACTTTAGATTCAATATTGCATACTACTAAGAGGCTTTTAAAGCAGAACGCCTTGGGAACGCAGCGGAATGCAGTAACGCGAGAGAAGTGTTAAAGGACGTGTGGAACCACTTAGAGCACCACTTGTTCTCTTGAGACTGTAGTACTCGATTATCGTACTGTCGCTTGCAACTATTGGGTATATTAATATATCAGCACACTGTCACTGATGATGGGTGATTTAGTTAATTTGTTTGAGATTTGATGCGCAATTATGCTGCTTAAACTGTATTTTTTAGTGTTACGCTCACAGCAGAGTACGGAGAGGGAACCTAGTATTAAGACACTCCGTTATCTATTTTCCGCGTAATTCTGGAGGTATTGCGTGTTGAGTGGCGGAACTCAATGCCGCGCTTTGCCTCGAGACTGGAACAAAGAAGCACATGAAACTATAAAATATTTCATTTCCTCAAGTCGGAGTCGAATCAACTACCTGTCCTACCTTTACAGTGTCATTTGAGCCGCTGCGCCAAGACTGGCCTAAAACTATAAATCCCTATGTGTTGTAGACAGTGTTTATTTATCAGGATTAAAAATTAATATTTATCCTATCATTATGTTATATTATTTATTTAAATAATTAATTTTAATATTATGTAGTATATAATATAAGTATAACTCTACATGTATCGCTATTCTCTATTCTACCACGAAGCTTGCGAATTAGTAGATGACAAATGAATATTAATAGTTTAAATCGATTTGTCTTCATTGAAAGTGTCATAAGCATTTATCGGTAGTGACTATTATCTCAATTGACCTCTCTAAATATAGTGTTGAGGATACTGAGGGAAGGTCACGTAAAAATATGAGGGCTCCCCAGAGGACGCGCAAGTGGAGGTCTACGAAAATGGCGGAAAAGAAAATCGTCATATTACAGTAAAGCTTGCTATTTTTTCTAATGTATTGTTGAAATTATTAAATGATGTCAAAACGTGAAGCCAATTTTTGAATCGGGCTGATTAATAGAAATATTTTGCTCTATTCGTGACTCCATTTCCAACTCCGGCTTAATTTTAGCTTCTCGTTGTATCCCGCACACAGAGGGTACCTAGTGTTAAGACACTCTGTTCTCCATTTTCCGCCGAATTCTGAAGGCATTGTGTGTGGCAGTGGTGAAACTCAACGCCGTGCTTTGCCTCGACACCAAAGCGAAAAAATAAAATATTTAACATAAAACTTGAGAGAGAAAGGAGGATTTTACCACAGGGGCCCACTCACTTAAATAAAAAAAAATCGATTGATATATAGTCAAAACCGTATAAACAGTCAGAAAACAATACGAATTATTAAATTTTCCAGAGAATCCTCAACACAAACATTCCTGCACAACAACGAAACAAAAAACAGTGTTTTTTTTTACTTCACCCTAATTAGAATTCCATATAGGGGTGGGCAAGGAAACTATTTTCCAGCTCGCCATCGTATTTTCACTTGATAAAATCTCGACATGATTATTTATGCCATCGCAGGGGGAACCAACCCCGTCGATACGCTGCTTTATAATTATAGCCTTCTTACGCAACCTGATACGTTTGGAACTTTTTAATACCATTTAAACAAATTTTATCATGTTTTGTTTTTGTAGGCTGAGGGAACCTAGTGTTAGGACACTACGTTCCCCATTTTTCGCCAATTACTAAATGCCGTTTTGTCTCGAAACTAAATGCCGTTTTGTCTCGACATCAAACCAAAGAAATAAGAATATTAAATATTATATTTTCTCGTGTGGTAATGGAACCTACAAAATATCACGTTTACAATCACACATTGCGCCACTAATGGTTATAACAATAATAATATATAAAAAAATGGAAATATGTATACATTTGAAAAAAAAGTGTTGCAAAAGTTACTTTAGGTTCTGTTTCATACATTACTTAATATTTTTTGTAGTTTTTAAAATAACTGTTCACAAAAAAAACATATTAATATTAAACCCTAGCATACTCATAGTTATACCTACATGATGATCTTAAGATTTAGGTAAGTTTTGTCAGTCGTTTGCTAAGTGGGCCGTGAAGAGATTTATGTGAAACGAAGTCACCCCCTTTCTCGAACCTAGAGATAATATGGAACTTTAAGGATAAACAATCGGAAACTGTTTTCTATTAGATTAGTTTTTTATCTACAGTGAAATTTACTTTTAGGCCAAACCCACGATTATTCTCTACTTATATTTTATGGTTATCGCTATAAGAAAAGTCTGCTTGAATATATAATATTGGAAAGCTTTTATTTTAAAAATAATTGTAAATAATTGTTGTTATTATTATCTATTGTGCTACGTTCACAGAGGTTCCCTCTACCTACCGTGTTTTGTGCAGGATACAGCGTGAAACTAAAAAAAAATACTATTATTGATTTCATAAATCCTCTTTTTGTACCTTAATTTACACGAGAATTAAGAAGGAAATGTATACAATATATAGATAATAACCAAAATGTTTAACAATTCTACTCAATATGCACTCAAACTATTATAATCTTAACTCGTTGACCGTGAACCAACTTATAAATTTAAATAAATTTTTAGTTTTAAATAAATATGTATGAATAGCACATCGTTAGTTACCGTTATCAACATTTTAAGTAGAAATAGTATTTGAAAAACGGTTAAATGCATAATTATATTTTTATACTAGGGTTCTGTCGATTTATTTTCAAATTTTATATAAAAAGTGTTTTATATAAAAAGTGATATTTTTAAATAACTACAAAAAAAAGGAATTTATGAGTTTGACATGTATATGATATTTTTGTAATAAATAATAGGATGGAGATCGAACCTACACCAGTGGAGATACAGTCGCACTCTTTTGCCCCTCCGCCATGACGGTCTCTTCATTTATAAATAAAATAAAAATCAGCTTCACGCTGTATCCCGCACACTGCAGGGTAGGCAGAGGGAACCTAGTGTTAAGGACACTCACTACTAGTGTGTACTAGTGGAGATCGAACCCACAACCAGTCGGTTTTACAGTCACACTTTGTGCCTCTCCGCCACCACGGCCCCTACATTTTTAACATAATATATAGCAAAAATAATAAGGAAATAAAATCACCTTAGCCCATAGTGACACAACATTAACTAAGCTTTCCACGGCGTCTTTATCCTACCTTAGCATTCAAATAACACTAATTAATAGAATGGTAGTATGCAGAAATGAAGCAATTATATGAAATATTTAATTGTGTAGACTATTTTGTACTTTGAATTTATATACTTTTTCCTGTATTTGTTAAAGATTGCAAATGCTAAATTGTTATTACAAAAAAATAAATATTTTACTATTTAAATCAAACAATTGATTGATTTTCATATGGTGTATTTAAAATTCGTATGAAAGTAAAAAAAAGTAATGACCAGGTTATTTTAAAAGCGGTCCAGGTCGTATGTTTTGTTATCGCTGGATTTTTTATTTTTTTTTGGCTTCACGCTATATCCCGCATATAGGCAGAGAGAACCTAGTGTTAAGACACCTTGCCAAATGTTCTAGGCATAGCGTGTTGAGTGGCGGAATTCAACTTTTTACCTTGAAAATATTAATGAATAATAATTAATTACCCCGAATGGGAATCAAACCACGTTCGTTGCGTTACAGTCACACGATAGTGCCCCTACGTCACGATAGCCTCTATTCTCTCAGACGGTTTATTTGTTTATTTAATTTTAATCCACTCTAACCTCGCCTGCAATCCGTAAACATAAACGCATAATATATGTGAATAGACACTAAAACACAGTATATTTGACGAGCAAGCGCGCTTGCCGTTTTACAACACATCACGATTTCTATAAACACTCGATAGCACCATGCATAAAACCGTCCCCAGTCGCAATACCGTGTAAGAGTTCATTTTACGAGACTCCTTTATGTAGCTGCTATTTGATAAATTAAATGCTAAAGTTGTAAATTGTCTATTTAAGTATTAGTAGAACGCATTTTGTTCTTATGTATATTAGTTTTAGATTTAGTGATAAGTAAGTTTATTTTGCTTTATAAATTCATTTAATGTTTATTTTTTATTATATCTAGAATGTTTTTTTCTTGTGATAATAATAAATAAAGATTTTATATTTTTAATACACAACTACTTGTCGTATATATTAAATGTTCATGTCTTGAACCTGGAGAAACCTGGGAACCTAGGATTAAGAAAGACACTCTATTCCCATTAAGACTCTTCCGTTACCCATTTTGGTGTTGGGTGACGGAAATTAACGCCTTACTAATAGAGAGAAGAAATAAAAATATTAAATATTTGCGTTTACATTCGCACCTTTGTGTCCCTGCGTTACGACTGTACTCGTGCGCTGACAGAATTTAACATAAAAGCGCTCTTGCTTGTTTTGTTCTTTTACTTTTTTCGTTCATCTTTTACAGTCCGGATAAACAAAATAGTCTCAAAGCGTTTCATTTGTATGTTAGGAATTTCTACCATGTATGCATAGATACCATGAAGTTGTATTCCTAGAGGTTAGTGCGTTCAAGCAAACATACTTTTCAGCTTTATAATATAGCGTGGATTTGTATCAGCTACTTATACTAGCGTAGATAGGAATTAAACGGGTAACCTTCAGTATTAAATGCTTTTTCTCCACAAATCCACCTGGAATATTTTAAACGGTCAGAAATTATTATTCCATTATACGCCAATCTATTACTGTATGTAAAATTTACGATATGTGGATACTTGAAAGCCACTTAGAACGCTCTGACATCTCTAAGGCATTATAAAGACGATCCATCGTCTGGGGACACATTGTAAGCAGATTTCAAGTCATAAAGCCTTTCAGGTTTCATCAAATTACATTTTTTATTACCATATTGAAAGTTAAGGCAATTGTATATTATATATCTAGTTTTTTTTATGTATAAATTCTTGTCTTTATCTAAAATACTTTTCATAATCACTTAGTACCCATAATCTATTTAAAATAGAATTATTTTAGAAAAATAAATTTACACCGTTCATATTTTCGGGCGCCATTAAAGAAAATACATTCTTGTATTATTTATTTATTGTTTGTGACAGAATTATTCATGAAAATTGAGTGCTATTTATTTCTATAAAAACTTTAGATGTTTTTTCATGATTTGGTTTTTAGAGATAACTTATACACCTATATATGTCTTACTTTGAAGTCGTCTCTTGGCGCAGTTGCAGAATCCGTATACTATATAGCTATATTTTCATGTCTATGATTTTGTCTATATTTTTAAATATTAGTTAAGTAAAGAACATTTTTGAAAACCACTACCCAATACGTTACGGCCATGATGTTTTATAATATCTTTCATAAATCACAAAATATATCAAATTTAACAGCAAATAAATTAAAAACAAATGAATTAGAGAGCCACTACAACAACAAACGAGAAGATAAAACAATATAAGATAATGTTTTGATGTATGGTGTACGTGGTGGAGCAAAGTCAGCACAAATATAGAGCAGTACGCGGGTAGTCCTTTAAAATATTACGGTTGGTCGTCCGAATGATTATACTGAATTAAAAGTATTAAAAATGATTAAAACTTGGTTCTGAAGTTTTGGAATGATATTTTATTTGTGATATTATTAATTTATTTAGTGAAATCATATATATTATCAAGTAAAACAACATTGAGACCAGTCCGGTGCAGGGGCACATACGTGAGACTCTAAACGCGACGGTTGTGGATTCGACATGCACTGCCTCCAGAATTCGGTGGAGAGTTGAGAACGAAGTGTCTTAATGGGAACTGAGTTTATTTACACCCAGGTTCCGTTTGAATAATCTGTTACCTGTTGGGATAAATTAAATATAACTTAAAATTGATGATTAAATACATGGTAAAAAGCTCTTCGTTTCGTATAGTAGACTAAGCTGAAGTAATCCACTCTTAAAATATTCCTTTCTCCACTTTCTGCCTAAATCTCGAGATATTGTGTGTTGAGTAATGGAACTCAAAGCTATAAAAAACTTTAAGCTCCATCAAAAAGCACTCAGAACAACGCTAGAAGATCATAAGGTAAAAAAAAATTAACTTGGCACACAAAATGTTCTGTAGAGTACTTTTCGAAAAATTATACATATTATCTAATAATTTAATTATAGGTCTTATATTTAGATTTTGTAATATTTTTTTAAACAGACAGGTATAACAATTTTTCAAGAAATATTTTCTACTATTAGCAAAAGTGACTTACTGGTTCTGGTTGGACTGGTTTCTATCTTTTCATTTATAATTTTCGTTTCAAATTTTGATTGAAAAGCAAAAGCTTATTATTAAGAAAAAATAACAACGAGTTCTTATTATTTGTGTTCACTGATCTATAGTACGGAGGACTCGGTAATCTCGTCTGAGTAGAGATTAACGGATAACATTACGGAGCTCAGTTTATTTTATCTTGGAATCTTTTGCTTTTGAATTATTCAAAAATATATAAAATACATTATAATTTTCTTTGAAAACTTTAATTCATATTAACAATGTTAAATAAAAAGATAAAATTATTAAATTAGCTTCACGCTGTATCCCGCACACAGCAAGGTAGGCAGAGGGAACCTAGTGTTAAGACACTCCGTTCCCCACTTTCTGCCGAATTCTGGAGGCATTGCGTGTTGAGTGGCAGAACTCAACGCCGCGCTTAACCTCGACACCAGAGCGAAGAAATGGAAATATAAATTTAAGTAAATATTTCATCTCCTCGAGTGGGGATCGAACTCACAACCAGTCGGTTTTGCAGTCACACCTCGTGCCGCTGTGCCACGACCGGCCTCAAATAAAAAATAAACTGTTTTATTTTTTTTTGTTTATTAAATAAAAAAAAATTAAATTTAACCATTTTGTCGGATTGGAAGTTCGCTCAGTCACATGCCAACCAAATGCACTATAAAAACATTATAAATAATTGCAAAAAATTTCATTCAAAAGTATAAGTTTCTTTTAAAAAAAAATTAAATTAAATTAGCTTCACGCCGTATCCCGCACACAGCAGGGTAGGCAGAGGGAACCTAGTGTTAAGACACTCCGTTCCCCACTTTCTGCCGAATTCTGGAGGCATTGCGTGTTGAGTGGCAGAACTCAACGTCGCGCTTAACCTCGACACCAGAGCGAAGAAAATGGAAATATAAATTTAAGTAAATATTTCATCTCCTCGAGTGGGGATCGAACCCACAACCAGTCGGTTTTGCAGTCACACCTCGTGCCGCTGTGCCACGACCGGCCTCAAGTTCAAGTTTCTTTTAAAATGTATATAATTGCGTACACTAATACTTGCCATACAAAAACCAAAATCTCCAATTGTCACAAATCATAGTAACGCAGCCGCCATTAAAAGCGTTCCCGCCGCGACCCAGTTACGTTTCCTGCCTTTTATACGGCGGCCCTAATTTTAGCAGGTCTTTCAAATGACTAACGATTGCGAGAAAACGAAATATCGGTACATTGTCAGAGGAAGTGCGGGAATAGTTTCTATTTTGATGCTGATTTCTTTTTGATATATAAAACGTTTTTGATTGTACTTCCGGTCTTATTTTTTTTATTTTGTGAATGCTGAAGCGTTTCAAGTCTTAATTTCGTATTTTTTTTTGTCCCATTAACGTTTTTCTTGAATTATGTGTAGAGTTTAGTCACTAAACCTTATTTTCTAGTTTACAATCAATGCTTGATTGAGCAAGCATATTGCGTTCTAGTTTTTGGCATCCATCACTTCAGAGCGTTCCAGATATGCTCTAATTAATTTATAATAACGTAGTCTTTGATTTTTTGTTTCATTTTAATAATTATATATTCTGTTAAATTGTAAAAAAAATAAGAAGCGGAAGAAGTATAAACAGAGTCAAAAAACTCGTCATCTCTGTCAAATGCTGACGTCGTAAACTTTAACGCCAGCGTTTATCACCAATTTGGAGTTAGCGCCATGAAATACACGATTGGATACTGATTAATTATTATATATTATGAATTATTAATAATTTCAATTTCAACATGTATAACAGAATATCTTATATTATTATTATTTATTTATTTATTTATTTATTTAGATTCACCAGTGGTAAATTACATTCATTTTACAAAAATATTAACATTTTAATTCTATATTACTACTAAATGCATTACCTTTTAAGGCGAATACCTCATGCAATATAGGAGACTAGTGTATAAAAGTCAAATATATATATATATATATATATATATATATATATATATATATATATATATATATATATATATATATATATATATATATATATATATATATTAATTATTGGTAAAGGTAAATTTAAAAAGGATAAGTTACTATAATTTGTTAAGAAAAAAATAAATAACGATAATGGTAAAAATTACATAAGTAATAAAAATAAATATCATAAAAGCGAAATAAGAAAGAAGAAAATATCAGGGGCGTTTTGTTGCGTTTCTGCGAAATCTAAGCACAGAGTCTCTAAATGGATCTAAGGCGCCATCAACATTTAATATTTTACAAAAGCGAGACATAGGGGAATTTTTACCTAAAATAGATCTCCGAAAAGGTACTTCGAGAAGGTTAGACGGCTTGCGTGTACTTCTAGGCACTTTAAAGCAGAATGATTGTACTAAAGAGGTATTATCATATATATTATTAATGC
>JAATLQ010038379.1:0-87056 GCA_013421005.1 Heliconius erato x Heliconius himera | reverse complement strand
TATAATTTGTTTCATTTGAAAAGTAAACACAATATACATACATATAGATTAAATATGTCAGAATAGTAAAGATTATATGTAAGCGAAATGTAATTCATTGAACTATTTAATAGATATCATTTATACAGTTTTTTTTAATATAAAATCAGTTTTAAGAAAAACGTGCCCGTAGAATTACTACATAAATTTGAAAATTTAAATTCTATGATTATCGCTTTAAATAATAATTGAAAACGTCCTAGGATATAGGTGCTGATTTGTTCAGTCAGCCATACTATAGCCCGTACTTAAAAACCGCTCTCAAGTCTGAGATCAATCTTGAGATGTCGTTTTCATTCATAAATTATGTATAATAGAACGAAAACGGAATCTCAAGATCGGTCTCAAGACTTGAGAGCGTTTTATAAATACGGGCCTAAGTCCGACTGGTTTCGTTGCCATACGTCACGCACCCTCATCAATCATTGGCGCTTCGAGCCGTCATTGTAAACTCTGCTTAATTTCATTCTGCTGAATTAACTTTACTTTGTGCGTAATTATATAGAAAATATTTGTAATGTTTGTTTTATCCGTCTAAAGTTATGATACGTTTATCTCAAATTCTAATCAATTCAGAAATATTTTATGCCCGACGCTTAGAATAAATTTAGTAATATCGGTAAAACATTGAATTGAATTGAACGTATTTTGCTAAACATTTTTTTTGTATGTGAGGTTCCCAGGTTCCCTCTACCTACATTTCACAATGGCGAATAATAATACTTTATTCAGTTATATTATTAGACATAAACAATCAATTCATAAGTTTTACATCTCAAAGTGAATGTTTTTAATTAAATACCGAAACCGTGTACGGGATACAGCGTGAGGCCTTATTATTTTTTTTAAATTAAAACTTTTAAATCATCTTAAAAAGCTGAAAGCATTAAATCTTTATTAAATCGTATCATAAAGTGCGCTGTTCTATTAAAATTAGCTCGATCTTCGACACTTGTACGTCTTCAGTGGATTATATTTCTGGAAGTGATTGTAAGGTTTCGTAAACCACATCCTTTTTTATACTTGATTAGCTACGGAATTAGGATAAATGATAAAAATTAAAGGCAATATATTTGAGAATATATATTTCTTATATAATAGTTAATAAGCTTCGTATACTCTATTAAGACACTGCTTTTTAAAAATATTGTGTATGGATTGGAAAAACTCAACTTCGCACTTTGAAAGAAATCGAACCCACATCTGTCACGTTATTAGATATGACAAAATAAGCTTCACGCTGTATCACGCATACAACAGGGTAGGCAGAGGGAATCGAGTGTTAAGACCCTCCTTTCGCCACTTTCCGTTGAATATTGGAGGCATTGCGTGTTGATTGGCGAAACTCCACGCCACGCTTTGTCTCGCGACACCAGAGCGAAGAATTTAAGTAAATATTTTTTCTCCTCGAGTGGGAATCGACCTCACAACCAGTCGATTTTACAGTCACCCTTTGTGCCCCTGCGACACGACTGGTCACAATATCATAAAATGATGCTGAGATTTTATGATACTACGTGAACTAAAGTATTGGATGTTTGATAAGGTTTTTTTTATTTTCGTCAATGCGATTATGCTCTTGCTAAGTGCGGTCGGTAGAGTGACTATTTACCAAATGGGGCAAAAGTATACTTGTTTATACAAACAAGTGCAGCCTCTTTCGGGTGACAAAAATTACAATGACATTTCAAGATTGTTTAAGATAAATATAGCTTAAAAAATACTACATAAATAAAATAAATAATAATCAGCTTCACGCTGTATCCCGCACACAGCAGGGTAAGCAGAGGGAACCTAGTATTAAGACACTCCGTTCCCCACTTTCTGCCGAATTCTGGAGGCATTGCGTGTTGAGTGGCAGAACTCAACGCCGCGCTTAACCTCGACACCAGAGCGAAGAAATGGAAATATAAATTTAAATAAATATTTCATCTCCTCGAGTGGGGATCGAAACCCACAACCAGTCGGTTTTACAATCACACCTCGTGCCGCTGCGCCACGACTGGCCTCTACTACTAACATACTACATACATATCCAATAACTAAAATAAACAAAACAACGAATAATATTAAATTTAAAAAAGTATAAAAACACAAATTATATCTCAACACACCAAGCCAGCCAAAGGAAACCAACCACGAAACTACTAAATTATTTATCAAATGAAATGAAACGAAGACACATTTCGAAGACATTGAAGCAGAGACAGTCCTCTGCACAAATACATTACTGCAGCTAACTCAAATAAAGAGCGTCGTCTGTAATTAAATGTTCTCACTGGAGGGCCCTCCAGCCGTATTGTTCTAGTGTCGTGGAATTTGATGAATCCTGTTGTTTACTGCCGATACAACGCCTGCTTTAACTTACCTGGTGTTACTGGCACAGTGGAATGTTGGGTTTTTGTTGTTTTTTTTATGTGTTTGCTTTTGTAATCATTTGTGGATATAGATTAGTTGGACATTTTGCGTGTTATGCTATGGTGATAATGTTAAGGATAAATTGATCGTAGAAATATATATTTTTTATTTTAATAGGTTTTAAGTAATTTTATAAAATCCTTGCATCCCCTAGGAAACGTATAAAAAATTATTTTTAACTAAAAAGTAAATAAGTTAATCGTATAAAAAAATATTACGTTTTCATATTCAAGTTTATTCGTGGAAATATATTATATTTTTTTCAGTAGAAAATTTACGTAAGTGTGGAATAACAATTTAAAAATGTTAAAAATCATTTGTTTTATTTATGGAATGACTACGTTAGCCTGGTGTTCTACACTCTTCTTCCCACTTTCCGCCGAATTCTGGACTCAATGCGCGGAACTAAACACTTTATAATACTTAATTTTTCATTAATCAAGGCTAATTTAATTATTTATTGAAAGTTAAGAAAATTACAGACTAAATTAAAATTTGAATACTTCAGTTAAAAACTGTTATATGATGTCCCGTAAGATTTGATGAGAAAATCTACAGCTCTTTTGGCTTCTAGCTCTTTAGCATAACTGGTGATATTGATATTATTATTTATATTAAGAATAATGATTACCTACATATTTTGTTTTAAATCAATTTGGCCCGTAAAATAAAATTGATTATTATAGCAGCTAGATTAACAGATTGCCTTTTTATATACGTTTAGATGTAACTGATGTACTAAATTATAATAATAAATTATAGATAATAATTATTATTTTTTGTTTTTTTTTTATTTTCCCTACTATTGTAATAGTTAACTTAATTAAAATCAAAACTATACAATACGTGAATACAATAGAACTAGTCCAACTAATATCGTTCAAATGACTATTGTTTCTGTTTGAAACGTTTCCACAGTTGGTATTGGAATATTTGCCAGTTCCAATATTTGAATTGGTTCGTGCAAATTGTGTTGGCTTTGAGAAAAATTTGAACTAATCATTGTGATTGAAGTTGAAGTTTCTAGGAAATATTTGTTAAATTGCGTTCTTTCGTTCTCGAATCCCAGTTTATTCGTGGAAATATATTATATTTTTTTCGGGAGAAAATATACGTATTATTTTTTTTTAGTCTATATTTTTATGTCAATATCTATTACGAAGTGAATGACAAATACTCGTTAAAATATATTTGACATCTTACGTTCCAGCGCATTTTTTTAATCAAATATAATAATAAGATCCTAGTACTGATTCTTCGCCTTATTATTATTATTATTATAAGATAAGGGCCATTCGTGTAATTGCAACAAGTGTGGATTCGGTTCCCATTCGAGGAAATAATTGAGCGAGTGATACACCCGATTTTATTTCTTCGTTCCGGTGTCAAGGCAAAGCTCGGTGTTGAGTATCATTCAATACGCAATGCCTCCAAAATGCGGCGGAAAATGGGTAATGGAGAGTCTTAACTAAAAAAAAGCTATAATAAAAAAATATTATAAACAAATAATTATTATTTTACATACAAAATATATATTTGCAATGAACTGGAAACATAAAAAATCACATGGCCTACCATTTGTATAGGCGTGGAGATGAGTCTCGAAATAGACATAGCTTCACAAAGGCACGTTGAATAACGCAGCCTCCAGGCGGCGCTCGTAATTAAAATCCGCCTTTTGGCTCGAACCATTGTCTGGTGCGATAGGGCACAGTGAGGTGGAGAAAAAATGTCGACATTGTTATATGTAAAATCTTTATTTTTATAATCTTCTCTTCTTTCTTTTATCTTCTTTTCTTTGCTTTTCTTTATTTTCTTTCGAATACTGGAAAGTAAGTGCTTAATAGTGTTGGCAAAAGGTCATCGAATATTAGGAAATATAAAAAAAATCCAATCTATTTTTTTTAAGGTTCTTGTTTCTTCAATTCTTAATTAAGAAAATTTTACTAATTAAAGTAAAAAATAAATTTCCTTTACAGTGTAATATTAAAAAAAATGATTGTCTTAATTCATAATCATTTTTTTAAATATTACACTGTCTACTTGCGTCTTATAAATATTTCCTAGTGCAAAACAACAGGTATATTAGAATATGCCTCACTCCGAATAGTTAAAGGAGGATTTAACCAAGAAGTAGGTCGAGTGAGGCTGGTATCAAGTTTTATTGGGCTCACTGCCAAATCGATTGCTTAGTGCTTGTCCCATCTCAAGAGCCAATACTGGGGATTAGATTGCCATCAATAGTAATGATGTTTCGAACCATACTGTGGTGCACATGCAAATTCAGCATTTAATATTCATCTAATATTTATATTTATTTAAATTTATGTTTTTATGTTTTCGCTTTGGTATCGAGGCAAAGCGCGGCGTTGAGTTCTGCTACTCCACACGCAATACCTCGGGAATTCGGCTGAATATGGGAAACGTTGCTCCTTAACACTTGGTTCTCTCTGCCTATCCTTCTGTGCGCGGGATACAGCGTGAAGCTGATTTATTTTTTTTATTTTTATCTAAAAATATCTTACACATCCGTTACATATTACGGTGCTAAAACATTATTAGCCAGATTTTGTAATTTCATCGATACACCTTCTCAAAATTCTAAAGGAATGAAATGAAATTACAATATTACACCTTACCTTACTTAAAAAATAAGCTTGGAATATCGATTACCGCTTTATGTTTTAGCTTGAACGTGAACCTGAATATTTTAGGCTAAGCAGTTCACTCAGTGCCACCTGCCTTAAAGTCTTGAGCATTTATTTTGCTAGTCTTTATTGCTTTTATTAAAATTAAATATTTATTTTTTAATAAGTAATGGCTAGATTTATGTGTTCAGATCAAAAAAGCTCTGGTGATACGACGTAGTGTTCCGCCACGCAATTTCTCGAATTGGGGTGAAATTTGAAGAATGTAGTGTCTGGACATTCTTTTCTCCGTTCTACAAGCTAAGAAATCTGAAAATACCATCTTTAAGCTTGTTGTTCTGTGTTTATTACAAACTATTTTATCTTCTCAAAATTCTGAATTCACTAATATGTAGTTATAATAATAAACGATGAATCTTTCATATTCATTATGCAAATCCTATCCTTAATAGTGCATATTTGCAAGAAAAACGTATAGTATTATCATTTTTATTTTAACCAAGATCTTAGACGAGCTCGTAGCGTAAGGCCGTATTAAGTTACTGGGAACATTGCCAAATCGATTGCTTAGTGTTTATACTGAGGGCCTAGTGCCCTCTATTTGATTACACTTGATTCTAATGGTGTCATTTAGAAATACTATCTGCCATCCTTGACCAGATTAAGGCCTTAAGATATTATAAGCCAAATCAAATTGGCCTCTTTCAAAAATCACGTTATATGACAGGAGATAGATATCCTGAGGCGATATTGCAAAAAAAAAAGAAAATGCACAGTTACTAGTGATATGTTAATCATTATTCCTTCGTGATTTTCATTTTCTTTATAAATTAACTTTTGAAATATCTTTTTTTGTCTTTCCTTTGTATCCCGCAGACAGTAGAGAAAGTAGAAGGAACCCAGTGTTAAGTCACTCCGTTCCCCATTTTCCCTTAAATTTTGGAGGTATTCTGTGTTGAGAGCCAGAACTAAATGCTGCAAACATTTTATTACCTAATTGTAATTTATATTTTTTTGTGTTTTTTTTAATTTACCACTCCTTTTGTAATTCAGTCAGACCAAATTAATGAATAAATAAATACAAATTATTTAATGCAAGTAATTATAATATTTTATAAAGGAAATGCACAGTAGTGGAGTGCCACGTGTCCAGATGGTGTGAATGGTACTTGAGTTTGTGACGTACTGTGCAATTAGAGAATTCGGAGACAGGTAACACGTCAAACAGTTCCTCAGAACACTCCCCATTATCAGCATAAAACCTGGAATTGAATGACTTCATAAAATCTGTTTTAAACATCATTTCTAGGAAAGAAATATACTTAAATAAGTATTCATAAAATCTATGAAATAGTTATATCATAATAAAATAATATCATTCATATTGAAGACAGGTACAAAGCTATCCGGCGCGATGCCAGATCTATTGTTTAGTACCACAGCTATCTTAAAGGACTAAAGGACATTTATGTATATTGAATGACAAAGTAAACATTGTTTGAATATACTTATTTAGAATATGTATAAAAATTTGAATGTAGCGGGACTTGAACCCGCGACTCCTGGAATCCGACCAGGAGGCGCGGGTTAAGTATTTTTCTTTCCTAAGTGTGGATTAACACTTTAAAAAATGTAAAAAAATTGTTTGAAATGTTTGGTATATGATGATGATGTTTTTACTTTAGGCACCTATTATTACTTAATCCAAAAGTTTACTATTTACTAAGTAGGTAAACACTGATTTTTGACTATATGTACAAAGTGTTTGGATCAGTAGGTACAAAGTATTTGGATCAGAGCTTTTGATTAAAATGGTTTTAGGGTTCCAGTTTCAGGTAAAACGGAACCCTATTACGTAGACTCCGTGGTCCGTCCGTCTGTCTGTCACCAGGCTCTATCAGATGTTATATATTTTCACAGCTGTTGTCGCTGTGAAATAAAAATGTTTAAAACTATATAACAAACGTGACTTTTTCCAATTTTTATGTAGGGATATCATACACGAGTCCAACTCGCGCTTGGTTGATTTTTTTTCTATTAATATCGCATCTGTCAACATGATCTTGACTTTAAATACTACTTAGAGAATATCTAATTTAAATTAGAGATGTCTCAACTATACAACATAGTATAATATTGAAGATATTAGGGTGATTATTAAATTTTTAAATATTTATAAAAAATATATATATATTTTTAGAATGAAAATGTAGTGTTTTGAATAAACTATATCAATAAGAAATATAAATGATATAATCACTAAAAATTAAGTTAGCAGCTTAATTATAATATATTTCTAATTGGAATTAACAGGCAATGCCTCCAGAATTCAGCAGAAAGTGGGGAACGGAGTGTCCTTCACTAGGTTCCCTCTGCTTACCCTGTTGTGTGCGGGATACAGCGTGAAGCTGATTCATTTTTTATATTTTATAATTATCATCGAAAGTATGCAGGTACATCACTCGACCCAGCTGAACAAAACAGATACAAAATTCAAGTGCAATAATCATAAACAGTCGCGAAAAGATTCGATAGCCGAAAGCGACAGTGAACCCTTTACCAATGTTAAATAAAATAAATAAATCAGCTTCACGCTGTATCCCGCACACAGCAGGATAGGTAGAGGGAACCTAGTGTTAAGACACTCCGTTCCCCACTTTCTGCCGAATTCTGGAGGCATTGCGTGTTGAGTGGCAGAACTCAACGCCGCGCTTTGCTTCTATACCTGAATGAAAATATGGAAATATAAATTTAAGTAAATATTTCATCTCCTCGAGTGGGGGATGTCGCCGATGTCGCCTTTTTAATTTAATAAAATGTCTCTAGTATAATATAATATTATATTATGTTCTTACATTGGTTGTAACCATGTTAAATTGTGGCTTTTTCTCTTATTGCCTTTAGGTTCTGTAGACCTTTGGGGAAGTTTATTTAAATGTATGAACGAAGCGATTGGGATTGAAATCCATGTTGGCTGAATATTCGTGTAGTTAGTAAACATTGAATATTCCCCCTACATGAAATAATTTCACCATCCACAGGCAAGATTGGGAAAAAGTAGGAAGCGGAGTGTTCAAATATTATTTTGTAACACTGTAAGCGGAAGATGCGTAAAGGATTAAAAATAATTAATTTTAAAAATGACTGAGATTCAACGAAATACACTATACAACTTCTTAAATACTCGTAAAAATCGTCATAAAATGAAGAGAGTTCTAGAGGACAAGGAATATTTAGCTTTTAGTACATTAGAATTCTGCTACAAAAACACGAACCGCTATCAAGAAATCAAATCAACACGCCAGTAATATTCCTTATATGACTAGATGTATTAAAATGTGAATGGTATGGAAATGTTTTTTAAGCTTGTGATACTAACATACTTGCAGGGGCTCACAAGTGCGACTATAAACACGATGGTTGTGGGTTTGATTCCCACTTGGGGAAAAGAAATATTTAATATTTTCATTTCCTCGCTCTCGTAAAGAGGGAAAGCGCGGCATTGCGTGGAAATGTCTTAATGGGAACGGAGTGTCTTAACATTAGGTCTTTAGATTCCATCTGCCTTACCTGCTTTGGCGGAATACAATGTAAAGATATAAAAAAAACGAAAACAAAATGTTTTATACCTTATACACTACACAAAGTACGTTTATGTAATTCAACTACTTATTACAAAAACAAAAATATACATATATCCTTTTTTGAAAGGTACTTATTTAATAATAAATAATAAATTCTCAAATGGGTTTGGCGTTTCTGTTAATGCTTGCGATCAGCTCCCTCTGGACCAGTCGTCAATCTTGTTCTTTCGTTCAAGCTTCCGCACAATAAGGATATTGGCTAAGTGAGTAAGGAAATTATATTAAAACTGTTGTATATGATTTACTTTTTTTTTCAGATTCACGATGTACCCAGCAGGTTACGCAGAGGGAACCTAATGTTAAGACATTCTGTTTCCTACTTTTCGCCGAATTTTCGAGAGATTGCGTGTTAAGTAGCAGAACTTAACGCCGCGCTTTGCATTGTTACCAGTGGAAAGAAATGAAAATATTAATACATAATTATTAATTTCGCCAAGTGGCAAACGAACTCACTACCGTCGCGCTTACAAGTCACACGCTTGTGTCATTGCGACATGACGGCTTCAAACTGTTTCACATGTGTTTACATTCATATAAAAATTGTATACTACCATTAGTTTTTTCTATATCTTTTTAAGATTATCCAAGACTGACTTAACTTTTAAGAATGTTATCTGTTTTTAAACATATTATCTAATCTCATCACTATACTCTTACAAAGCATAACTAATATCAAAAATATCAACTTTTCAACCGTTTATTTATAAGGTCAATCACGTTATCGTCAAAGCGCAGGAACGTAAACGAGGCTCGGGGGTGCTTTCCGAGATACGGTGAATAAATAGGCTTTACGATACTTGGTTACCACAAAATTAGGGTAATCGATCTTTGGAGTGGAGTAAGAAAATGAGGTACCAATTCGAAGCTGATAGTCTTATCGCATCGGCTTTAATGCTCTCCCTTTGCCCTTTTTTAAGGCAGTTATTTAGTGGGGTTCATTAGAAAGACCTTTTTTGCTCGCTTAGTATATAGCCCTTTATGGATGATAAATCGATGATAGGTTATACTAGGATGGTAAATGTTGTTTACGTTGTTTTCGCGTAAGCTCTTTCTTATATATGTATGTCATAAAGAAGCATGTAAAGAATATAATATAGTTCTATGTATTTGAAAAAAAATATATGAAGAACGATTCCTGTGTTGCGTAGAAACATAAACGTGTCATTGTGAACGCGACAGGTTGTGGGTTCAAATCTCCTTGAGGAAATTAAAAATTTTCAGTTATTCGTTCTGGTGTCGAGGCGGAGCGCGGCTTTAAGTTCCGCCACTCAACATGAAATGCTTGTAGAATTCGGGGGAAAGTGGGGAGCGGAGTGTCTTAACAAAAACTCTCTCTTCCTCTTTGCGACATGCGTGAAAGAAGCTGAAAAAAAAAGGAAAAAAAGCTGCAATATTAATACTACAAATATTAACGTATAAATGTGGCATTTGGACTTTTAAACTTTGAAACTTAGATTACGACCTTTGCATTTATGTTCCGTAAATCCCACAAACATCTCAAATGTTAATTAAATTTGTAATCAAGTATGTAACAATATTATTACATTTATATTAGTACAAGAAATTTTGATTTAACCCACTAGAACAGAGTCATTTTACTACAACCTATAAAAACAAAAATCTTACATCTAAACTAAACAAACCTACAATTCCTAAACATCCATCTAATATATATATATACAAAAAAACCGTCTGCGTGGACCATTACTCGGGAACAAAGACTGCGGTAACAGCCAGACAGACACTAATGAGAGATGGCTACAAAAACACGTCACAATATGAGAGATGGCTCGCTGTTTTCCTAACTATTAAAGTAATGGAAGTTATTCGATCAATTGTTATATTGTATAAAGATTTCATATAGAAATTATAGAATTATGGATCAAGTTTAATAGTTTACTTATCTACTTAATATCTTTTTGATTGAGTGCATTTGTTGCGGGTTCGAATCTATTTGGAGATGGAACATTGATAATAATACAAATGTTTAATGATTTTGATTAGTGGTAAGTAAAAAATTACGTAAATGGAGAACGTAGTGTGTAGTGAAGTAACACATAAAAAAAAACCTGTGTTAAACGCCGAACATTTTTTTTATTCTTTGCTCTTCAAGCTGAAGCATGGTAATATTTGTTTGCTTACTGCTCCACAACTATCTGGCAAGAGGGGGTAGAACTAATGCAATGGAGTTCTTAGGTATTTTCACGCTGTTTCTTGTACACACCAGGGTAGGCAGAGGGAACCTAGAGTAAAGACACTCCGTTCACCATTTACCGCTGACTTCTGGAAGCGTTATGTGTTAAATGGCGAAACTCAACGCTGTGGTTTTGCCTCGACACCAGAACAAAGAAAATAAAATATTATTTATTTCGCGTTCTGTTGTGTTTTACAATTATACTTTGTAAGTACGTGAGCCACGCCTGGCCTCAATCACTCTGGTCATTTTCTTAATTTCAGATAAAAAAAAATAATATATTTCTTATATTTACACTGCAAAATCACATTGAAGACGTCGTGACCGATATAAAGAGTAAAGTAGTGAAGTCGCCTATGGGGTAGAATTCGTGTGACCACATTTCGTAGTGGTTTAGGAAAAAATATTTAAAACTTCTTTTTTGTTTTTAAATATTATCTTAATTGCCTGATAATCTTGATAATTTAACACTCGATTGTAAATCATAACATACTTAGTAATAATGAATAATGCATCCATATAAACATTTTCAGTCTATTTCGAGCCCAGTTGTGGTGCAGAGCCACAGAAGGGACAGACTGTATACGGGACAGGTTGTGGGTTTGAATTCCACTCGAGGAGATGCAATATTTAAATGTTCATTTCTTCGCTCTCATCACCTCCACACAACGGCGGAAAGTGGGGAACGGAAGTGATTTAATGAGACCGGAGTGTCCTGACACTAGTTTGCTAGGTTCCGTCTGTCGCACATAACAGGTTTAAAAAAGAAAAAATAAACCTTTCTTCAAGCTTCCAATATATAAAGTTGTTTCGCTTTCAACAAAGATAAAAACCTATTGCTTCAAAATCAGAAATCATCTTTTAATGAAGAAAATTTAACCCATATATTCAATGACCGAAAGACTTTCCTCCTTTCGCTTACTTTCTGGAGACGCTAGCGAGGCCTAATGAGAACTGCTACCCCAAGTCATTAGAAACGCTCTCGTATCTCGTTCAATGGCTTTTAAAGTGCTTACCTTGTTTATACCTGTGTTATTGATTAGTTTCTTTTACTTATGTCTTTGTAAGACACTCTTGACTGATATTTTTTCAGCATTTTTTTGCGGAGATTTCAAAGGAATCTTTTTAGGTCATACTGTACAGAACTCTATTTTCTTTTTTATCTGCGGATCTAATGTTAAGATACTACGTTCCCGTTAAGACATTTCGGTTCCCTATTGAGTGGCGGAACTCAACGTCTCGCTTTGCCCCATTACCAGTGCGAGAAAGTGAACATATTAAATATTACATTCGCCTTTATGGGAATTAAACACACAACAGTCGCAGGCTTATGCCCCTGCGCCATGACTGGCTTAATTTTCTTTCAACTACTGCCTTCAGCTGTTCCCGCATATAGGAGGATAGGGATTGAGAACTTAGTGTCTAAATTCCAGACATTTCGTGTCTTTTACCAATGCGGGAATAATGAAAATAATTCATTCCCCAAGTGAGAGTCAAACTCACAATCATCGTGTTATAAACAAACCAATGCGCCAAGATGGACTTTAAATTATATATCACTTTAAAAACGTCTTCAAGGATGTACAACGACAAAGCGTATACCTTTTAGATATTGGAGAGGGTCATAGATTATATTAAAAAGAAAGCAAATGTATATTTTGTACAGGTTTTTTAAAATATTTTTTTACACTTGTTAACAATATTTTTTCTATATAAAGACAATTTTAGTGTAGTGTAGCATATCGAGAGTAATCTGTACAAGCTGTGACATCATAATTTTCCACCGGCACGTTAGATTTAGCCACAAAGCCTGTGCCAAATATAGATAAGAAATGGCTATCGTAGTCTAGGGCGTAGGCTATCTAATTCTCGTAACGGTATTGGCACATTTCAATATGTAAAGTAAAAGCTATAGCTATGACTATTTATTTAGTACCTCCTGGATTAGTTAATAAATACATTTCTGGCAAGTCGTGGCGCAACGGCACGAGGTGTGACTGTAAAACCGACTGGTTGTGGGTTCGATACCCACTCGAGGAGATGAAATATTTACTTAAATTTATATTTCCTTTCCTTGCTCTGGTGTCGAGGTTAAGCGCGGCGTTGCCTCTGCCACTCAACACGCAATGCTGGAGGCATTGCGTATTGAGTGGCAAGTGGAATTCAGCAGAAAGTGGGGAACGGAGTGTCTTAACACTCGGTTCCCTCTGCTTATCCTGCTGTGTGCCTGATACAGCGTGAAGCTGAAAAAAAAAACATTTATTATGTAAATTATATATAAAGGTAGGTTGCTATAATTTTTTTCCTTATTAGGTAAAAATATTTTATATAATCTTCGAGTTTATTATTTAAAATTAAAAAATGAATTCGCCTTAGGGATAAAGCAGGAAAATCATTAAGCAAATCAATCTATAAATCCTAAAATATAATCTCTATTAAGCGATATAAAAAAAAATATTAGTTCTAATCGTAAACTCCCACGAACACAGATAAAAACGTCACTAACAAAAGAAGGGGTTGACCCCAATTTAAAGTGTATCCAAGATACCGTTTCAGATAACATTAATCAAAGCTACGTATCTGGGGGTCAGGCAATTTTCTGGCCAGTGACCTTTTAATTTGCCACCTCGTAAAGTCATTTTTCACCCCACTGGTGTTACGGTAATCAATGAACTCGATGATGGGATGCCGATGGGAATGAGATGTATCTTTAACGTGTCGTATATTTTATGTGGAAATTAGGAAATATTTCCACATAAAATATTTTTTACGGTTGAGTGTTTGATATGGAAAATAATAAAAATTCTTGATGAAACATCTTTTTTTGCGTTTTTGTAAACGATTATATTATGTAGGTGTATTTTCTATAAGTTAGTTAATTTTGTTTTTGAAATAAGTATAGTATGAGGCCAGTCGTGGCGCAGAGGCACAAAGTGTGACTGTAAAATCAACTGGTTGTGGGTTCAAAACAAGGCGTTGAGTTCCGCCACTCAGCACGCAATGCCTCTAGAATTCGGCTGAAAATGGGAAACGGAGTTTGATCAGAATTGGAATAAGTATAGTTAATGAACTATTTCATATTATTGTCATATATATGGAATGTAAATTAAATCCTCATCAAAACAATATATTTGTTACTTTCTTTTAACTTTTCCTTTTAATGTAATATTGTAATATTTTTATGTAAAATGGAACAAGAAATTGATACTTATCACCAACATTCCAAATTTCAAGTGATAGGTCGGTGCAGTGACACAAGTGACCGTAACGCGACGTTTGTGGATTCGATCCCAACTCGACGGAACAAATTAATATTTCTTAATATTTTAATTTCTTCGCTTTGGCACCAAGGCAAAAAACCTGGCGTTTTTTGCCTTGGTGCCAAGCCAAGACCTTGGTGCCAGTGGTGGTCGCAATTCCTCGAAAAATTCTGCGGAAAATGTGGAACGGAGTGCCTTAACTCTTAACACTACTACTATCACTAGAGTGAAGCTGATAAGTACAAATACTTACTACTATTTTGGTACTAAAAAATAAATTTCCAAATCCACCAACTCATCTTAAATTTAAAATAGTGACTATTATCGATATCACCAGCCATTTAATCTCGACATAGAATATTTTAAATTAGACGTAAACCGTAGATTTGTTTAACGACTGCTCCGACTAGCATCCGGCGTTGATTATAATGAGTTGTAAATCATAGAGTTCTACCTCTAGTTTAAAAATACCTACTCGCATCAGACACAGAAACTGGCACAGATTTAACCACTTTTTTGTTATATTTCGTGTAAAATTGCCTAATTTACGACTTTCTTCGTTTACTGTCTTTTTATTGACTTGGTTTTATGTGGTTTGGTTCTAATTTGAAATCATTTGAGTAGATGAATGTAAAGTTTTAATTTAGATTTTTATGTTTACGTGTAATTTGATTGCGTGTATCGTTAAAATATAACGTTTACAGGAGCATAAGGCTTACAATTATTTTTTTACATTTTTAAAGTGTTATTCCACACTTAGGAAAGATAAATTTGTTTAGAAAACGTATAAAAAGTTTAACGTAGCGGGCCTCGAACCCGCGCTTCCTGGAAACCGACATAAAAATCTAAATAAATAATTTCTATTATACTCTTAAGATTTGATAATTAATCTTAGAACTTATATTAAAGGGTTGTATTTCAGAGGCACCATTAAATATGTATACCAATAAACTGTACGTTAAATAAATAGAAGTAGGTTACAAAATATATACGAATTTATAACGTGTCAAGCAAAATAAAAACAAAATGCTTAAATATATTGCTTTTTGTAGTAGAGCACCTATTAAAAATTTATTCGTTACCCCTATTATTCCACGTTGTTTGTCATTTAAATGTCACTCGCCGGGATAGCATTTCAATAAGTCTAAAATATTTGTCGTCGCCGCCGTTACGCTGACATTCTGTTTTGACACTCATCCAACCTAATTGGCTGAAATGTTCAGCTAAAACAATATCAGCTTCACGCTGTATCCCGCATATAGCAGGATAGGCAAAGGGAAAGTAATGTTAAGTCACTCCGTTCCCCACTTTCCGCAGAATTTTTTGAAGCTTTGCACGTTGAGTGGTGGAAATCATCGTTGAACTTCAGCTTCGGTTCCAATGCAAAGAAATGTGAATATTAATAAATAACAATTCATTTCCTCGAGTGGGAATCGAACTCACAACCGTCGCGTTACATTCACACCCTTTTGCACCTGCGACACGACGACCTAATAATATTTATTTATTTTTCAGATCCAAAACACATGGAAAATTAAACGATGGCTGCCATGGCGGGAGGACGGGCACGGCGTACGTCGCGAGGTTTTCGCTTAAATTTTGAACGTTCAAAATAGTTTATGAATAGATAGTGACACCGTCGGTTGTGTGATATGATAGTGTTGTGTTAGTGTAGTGTAGTGACAATGTCGGAAGAGAGATCGCGTCGGTTGTCGCAGATATTTGACCCGCTGTCCCGGTTCACTGACCACAGTGGCGCGGGTCAGTCGTCTAGCACGCCGAACAGTCCGCGTTTGATGCCGCGGCGGTCGAGGGACCCACCGCCACCGCCGCCCAGGTTAATATACTGTTTTATAGTTTTATATTGTCACTTTTTGATTGACTAATTGATTTTTTTTATAAAGACTACTATTTGTATGTAATTAGACGTAAGTGTTTACGTTTTTGTATGTTTATCCACAAATTTCTTGAAAACTAAAAGTTATGTCGAAGCGATCCTTTTTGATTTAAAAGAAGTAAATTCCAAATTGAAAAATTTATCCACGTATTTTAAAAAGTTAAAGAGTTGTGCTTACTTAAAAAGTTGACATCATCGTTTAACATAGAATCTCCTTGCAAAGAAACAATTATGTAATTTATGTCATAAGAAAAAAGGGTTGATTTTTATTGATTTTGGATCCATGGACACTTTATTTTTGCCCTACAAAACTTTATAGTCGCTACATATAAATAGAATTAAAATGCATGTCTGTTCTGAAATACACTTTTCATTTAAGTTGATAATTTGCATAATATGTCCATTTGCAAATCTATTTATACAAATTTTAACATTTAAAATATTTTTAAATGTGTTTCAAAATAATGCACAACTAAAACTACGGTTTTTTCCAATAGAAATTCTTAAAAAAGTCAATGTAATGGAGCGTGAACCTGCTACCTTTTCATGCAATCTAGAAGCTATTAATACTTACACACGTGTCAAATGCATCTTGTTCTTGTATTATTTAAACATTCTTAATTATGTGTTCATATATCATTATCTTATAGCGCAGTATCACAATACCTGGCTGTCCATTTCATGATTGTGGGTTCAATAGATCACACGAATACATATTTTATAAATAATTTTGTTCACTAGTATTGTAAGGTAAAATGTCGACATTGGGCGAAAAGTGAAGAACGGAGAATATTGTCAATACACTCTACTGACTGTAAAATCGGCTGGTTGTGGGTTCGATCCCAACTCGAGGAAGTGAAATATTTATTTACATTTATATTTTCATTTCCTCGCTCTGGTGTCGAGGCAAAGCGCGGCGTTGAGTTCCGCCACTCAAAACGCAATGCGTCCAAAACTCGGCGGAAATTGGGGAACGGAATGTCTTAACACTAGCTTCCCTCTGCCTATTCTGCTATGTGCGGGATACAGCGTGAAGCAGATTTTTTTTAAACAAATGTTATACAAAATATTATAATATTAGCTGTAAACACATTTTCATCCGACAACACCCGACTGTCGTTAGGTACTAGGTAGCGCTAGTTCTGCATAATCTCGCCGTAGGTAATTACACTAGATTGCTTGGTGCGACGACTTCCCTTGGTTAAAGTAATCGATGTATTAAACTATTATATAATTAAGAAATTTATTTGACTAAAAAAGTTCAATTCTATCTATATTCTAAGAGAATAGCTAACAAGCGGTGGTTTCAATATAAGCCGCTTTATATAATATAAGTCCTAAACCACGAACTGTTCGAAATCATGAATTTCAAAAATGTTATCATAAATAGTTAATATTTTTAAAGTGATATTCAATTAATAAGAATAAATGTAGCGTTCAAATTGAGGAAAAAATACTTTTATTGTATAAAAATTCGAAACATTACAATATTCGAACCCAAGGCTCTTGGAAACCGTACAATATGTTCAAATTTAGTGCGTTTTATTAAAAATATTTATAATATTAATTTATTAGTGACTAGTTTCCGTTCTCAACATCTTTCACGTGGACTTGTTTTTTAGCTTCGCACTGTATCACGCACGTCACAGCAGCAGGTAGTCAGAGGGATCCTAGTGTTAAAACACTCCGTTCCACACTTTCCGCCGAATTCTGAAGGCATTGCGTGTTGAGTGGCGGAACTTAACGCCGCGCTTTGCGTTGATCTTGCGTTTTTGCTTTTTCGATTGATATCCGTAAATATTTCGGGACATCCCCTCGTGCGTTAGTGTACAGAGCCTCTATATGAAGAATTTTAGTTTCAGTAGTTTAGGTTATTCATGTCTTTCAAGTAGGAACGAAAGAATCGATAAATGTGCAAAAACTACATTTTTTTTACAATCACCATTATCATAAATATAATACAAAAAATGCAAAAATTATGCTTTCCAAGTCGATTATAGCACTAGATTATTAAGCTTATTTAAACAGTAGGTAATATTGTTCATCACAACACCTTCATGTTCAATTTCCGGGCTAAATTATTCAAAGGTAGGCTGTATGAACATATAACGTAATTACTGATCCGTTTCAGTGCAATAGCAATGTATGCAGTTTTCCAATCTAATTTAATGCATTCCACACAGCGGTTGGGTTTCGAATGTTAGAAGTTTTTAAATTTGTTTAAATGTATACTTTCTCTTACTATATATTTTTTTTGTGTATATAATTTTTATTTTTTTTTCGTTATCCTAATAATTAATGATCTGATAAAGAAAAAGATACTTTCTGTTTCTATAATATAGTACCTAGGTAGAGGTAGGTACATATATTTATTATAGGTATTTTTTAATGTCATCCACTTCTCTTATTATCTGGAATACAGGGAGAGTTTACAAAGGGTTCGCTCCCTTATTTACTTTCTACCTAAATACTCGAGTCTCAATATTTTGCAATATCTATTGTTAAATTTCCATCTTAGGAAATTAAAAAAAGTAATTGTAGTCAATATACCATTTATACAAAATACGTGTCAATATAAAAATCAAATCAGCTTCACGCTGTATCCCGAACACAACAGGGTAGGCAGAGGAAACCTAGTGTTAAGACACTCCATTCTGGGGAGAATGGAGTGTCTCGAAAGGGGTTTCGGCCGAAGTCACCACCGCACATTGCCTCGAGACCAGAGCGAAGTAATGAAAGTATAAATTTAAATAAATATTTCACATACATAGGTATTGTTACATAATAATAATTGAAATGCTTATATTTTCTTGATATAACATAAAAAAGTCTAAACTATTAATGGTTTATGTAATATATAAAAAAAAAACAGTTGGAAACTTATTAACTTTAATCCGCTTCAGTATTCTGAATTGTTAATATTCTCAATCAGTCAGTTATTCCGTAGAAATTACATTATATTTGTTTACCTCATCTCATTATAATTGCATTTCATTGAGGAAATAATTGTGAATTGAACTCATTTGTACTGGATTGATCGCGGATAATGTAGTTGAGGGCTCAGTGAGTGATTGGGGTAGTAATCGCGTTACACTATCGGGATAGGATTCAAATGCGACATTATAATGCTAAACCGTTTTTGTTTTTATAGCGTCACGCTGTATCCTGCGTACAGCCGAGTAGGTAGAGAGAACCCAGTGGTTAGACACTCCGTTCCCAATTTGTCGCCGAAAAAAATATATTAATTTTATGAAGTAGTGCTAATAAAAAAAGAAGTGTGAAACGCTTAGCCAACACAACTCACAGACACATGGTTGGCAGAGATTTTTTATTTTTTAACCACCTTTTAATTATCTTATTAAGATAATTATATTATGATTGGCTTTTACATATAATATTCAAGAGAAATAGTTAAGAGAATACAGAAAAATTAAGAGTTGGCTAATGCCATGCCCATGACATATTTAAGGCCCGTATTTAGAAACCACTCTAAGTCTGCGGTCGATCTTGAAATGTAGTTTTTATTCATAAATTATATATCTATGTATGAAAACTGCATCTTAAGAACGATCTCAGACTTAAGAGCGATTTATAAATTAAGGCCTAAGTGCCTGAGGTAACTTTTACCGCTCGTATAGTCGGTTACTCCGAAAAATATTACGTAGAGTTTTTCTCACGTGAATGTATTAAACAAATCAAATATATAATATATTTTTCAATTTAAACATATACTTCCCGAGGTTAGCGCGTTCAATCAGACAAACTGTTCAGCTTTATAATATTAGTATAAATAAGTAGTTCAATTTAAAGCTTTAATTACAAATAACTAAAGGAAGTAAGCAGATATATAAAAGAAACCTAATTTTTAAACGTTTCCATACAGCAACTGTACCATACAAACAATCCGTCACATCATAAACCCATACAAAATATACCATATAAAACGACACCACAGTGAAATATGTTCCATTTAAACTGATGGACCCTATCCCATTTTAATACTGCGATAATACATCCTGCGGTTGAATATTAATGCAGTTGAAGAGATACTTGTACGTGCGTGTAATATAGGTTATATTAGCAGTGGTGTTTACTGTTGTTTTTTTTAGCTTCACGCTTCAGAATAGGCAGAGGGAACCTGGGAACCTAGTGTTAAAACACTCCGTCCATTAGGATATTTGGTTATAGTATTCGGTGGTAAGCATCGCTGAATTCTTGAAGCATTGCGTGTTGAGTGGCGGAATACAGTGCCACGCTTTGCCTGGTTACCAGAGCGAAGAAATGAACATATTAAATAACTCTCTAACAACTCGAGTGTAAATTGAACCCACATCATGTCGCGTTTAGAGTCTATACTAGCCCAGTTGCTATAACTTACTATAGTGTTACCTTAATATACTAGAGTTTATTGTTATTGAATAGTATAATCGTTAGGTTTGAGCTGCCGTAACAAATAATTGCCGAAAGTGTGTTTGCATATGCATGAATCTTATAATAATAAGAAAATCTAAATATTAAAAAAAATATTTGTAAAAACAAAAACCCCGACTGCTGCTACTGTTAATCCTAATAAACTATTAGGCTTGTTTATTTTCTTTTTAGTTTGATGCAGTCGGGGTTTTTGTTTTTACAAATATTTTTTATTTTTCATTTTTTTGTTAGAATTTATTATGATAATGATAATCATGATATACCTTTTTGAAATCCTCGTATTAAGCTCTTGAATTTGATTCCCATATTGTAGTATTCGAAACGAAAATTTTTTTTTTCACTAAGTCTAATGTCGTACCACAGCCGCCATGGTTATTTTTTATTAACGTCACCTTGGAACAGAGAGAGAACACTTGGGCTGCTAATACGAATCTAACGAAACCTCAAATATGTAAATCCGTTCAGTGGTTCTGGAGATACGAGGTAATAAAGAATATTACATACATACAAGATACGCGCGAAAAACATAACCCTTCCTTAGCAGTCGGGAATAAGAAATCAAAATAAGAGAAGTCAAATAAGACTGTGAGGCCAGTCGCGGCACAGGGACACAAAGTGTGACTGTAAATCGACTGGTTGTGTGTTCGATCCCCACTCGAGGAGATGAAATATTTACTTAAATTTATATTTCCATTCCTTTGCTCTGGTATCGAGGTTAAGCGCGGCGTTGAGTTCTGTAGGAAACGAAATGTCTTAATACTAGGTTCCCTTCACCTATCCTGCTGTGTGCGGGATACAGCGTGAAGCTGATTTATTTTTTTAAAATAAGAGCTGGTTTTTAATTTTATATGAAGTCGAAATATATCGAAGAGTATAATATGTTTCTTTTTATCTTAACCAGTTTGCTCATTTTTCATTAAGACTGGCTTATCTGGCCGATAGCTGTTGACGATTGTATATAAAAAGTAACTTTTACAATTTTGAGTAATGTGCCTTTGAAAAAGAAGATAACATTGAGTGTGTCATAGAAATCTACTTAAGGTGACATTGCAAGCAATCATTTTTTAGTAGATAGAGGAAATCTAGTGTTAAGACACTCCCTATTTTCAACCGCATCTTGGGAGCAAGTAGCGGAACCCAACGCCGAGCTTAGCCTCGAAACCAGAGCGAAGAATTGGAAATTTAAATAAATATTCCATTTCGTCGACTGGGAAAAGAACCCACAACCTTTCACGTTTACAGTCATACTTTGTGCCCATGCGCCACAACTGACCTCAAATATAATCAGAGGCACAAAGTGTCCTCAACATGCAATGCCTCCAGAATTCGGTAGAAAATGGGAAACGGGGTATCTTAACACTAGGTCTCTCTCTCTGCCTACCTTGCTGTGTGCGGGAGACAACGTGAAGCTGATTTATTTGATTTTATTTCATTTACTAGAGTGGAATTCGAACCCACAATCAGTCGCATTTACACTCAGACTTCGCGCCACGCCACAACCGGCCTCAAATATAATAGCATAAACACAGTATCGTCATCTAAAATCTAACCATCGACCATTTCGGGCACAGTAGTAGTTCAACAAATATCTATTCAATACGAATGCACGACGTCCTCGCACACAAATCGAAGCATTAAGCCGTTCTCAATATCCGTGTTATCAGATTGCAAAATTTCATATTCCAAATGCTAATCCATTGTTTGTATTCGTGGCCAGCAGCGTTGAGCTCCGTTATTATTTATTTTAGTTATGTAGGAATTTACTTAAGGCTTTATGTTAAATTCGAGAGGACGCCGTTGTGGAGGGTGTTACTGTAATATGATGGTTGTGGGGTCGATCCCCGCTCGAGGGAATGAATTGTTATTTATTAATATTTTGATTTCTTCGTTAAGTTACGCCACTCAACACGCAATGCCTCGTAAAATTTGGTGGAAAATGGGGAACAGAGTGCTTTAACACTATGTTGCCTCTGCCTACACTGCTGTGTGCGGGATACAGCGTGAAGTTGTTCTTTTTATTATTATTTATAGTAATTTTTAGATTATTTCTAAGTAAAAGTCACCTATTTAGGTTTTAACTTATAGCTGTTGTTGACTAAATTATGTCAGTTGTTTGAACATAAAACATCAAAAATATAAGAATAATCCAATCGAATCGAAAAGTGGAAACCAAGTATTAATTAAAACTAAATAATGCCATATTAAAAATAGGTAGCAGCAACAGCTTCAAGATTCAGGAAAACAGTGACTGACAATTCGTATATCTCGTTATTAAAAAAATCTATTATTTTATTAGTTCCGATTTTTGAAAATGTTAGAAATTGAATTTTAGATGGAGGAATCAAATGTGTTAAATCGGGCACTTCCACTGTCTAATTACGGACGCAAAATATAAAATAATTTAAACATTTTTAAAGTGTTATTCCACACTTAGGAAAAATTTTCCTAATAAGTATAAAATAATTGTTTTTTTTTTGAGAAAGATGGCCTAAGTTACTAAAAAGGAATTCTAAGTTTAATGTAATTAAAGAAAAAAACTGATAGAATATGCAAACTGGAGTGACTGGCCTCGCTTGACCTTAGAGTATGAACATTGAAGATTCAATTGGAATAAACTTTGTTCATGCTTTATTGGCTTTACATATTTATAAGAATTATCAGAGATGTTTTTCTGCATTTTACTATGTTTTTTTTATTATTCACAGTTAAATAAATTTTTCTAAAGTTCTATTTATTATGTTTTTATTATTATTTACGATTTTATATATATTGTTTACGGTTTTAGTTAAACGAAATCTTTAAACATAGCTTTCAATCATAAACTATTTGAATATTAAAAATTAAATAAAAAAAATTAAATTAATTAAATTCAAATTGATCCCGCACACAGCAGAGTAGGCAGAACTCAACGCCGCACTTAACCTCGACACCAGAGCGAAGAAATGGAAATATAAATTTAAGTAAATATTTCATCTCATCGAGTTCTGCTGCGCCACGACTGGCCTCACTATTTAGACAATACACTAATTAGACAGATTATTTGGACTTGTCTGTCTAATTATAATATATTCTAATCAGTTCCTGAGATAAGCGCTTTTAACCAACCAAACTATTTTGTTTCTCACAATAGTATAGATTTAAATGATGACATTTTCAATGTCTGGTTGGATACGGTGCAGGAATATATTCGAATGAAATACCACAATGATATATGTTAAAACTAGATATTTTAAACATTAATTAGAAAATATAAAAAATTAAATATATGCTTTCAGGCCATTCGCACACTCCTCTCGCTTGGATCCGTTGGAATACGAACTGGCAGCCGCCGACATAGGCTCAGTGAACTGGCAAGAACGATGCTTGGAGCTGCAGCTGGAACTACACAGGAGCAGGCACCAGGCTACCAGAGTGCGCGACATGTTGAGGGATAAGGTAAGCTCTTCGAAATACGAAGACTTATATAAAAAAAATCCTTAGCTTACTTTCGTAAAGTAATTTGTGAAAGGCAGAGTCTAATTTTATATTGACTTTGTATCATTATAGTAAAGACCGTCGTGGCGCAGTGGCACAAGCGTGTGATTGTAAACGCGACGGTTGTGAATGCGGTTCTCACTCGGGCAAATGAATAATTATGTAAAAAATATTAATTCATAAAATATATAAATTAATAAAATATTTTTATTTCTTCACTCTAGTGACTAGGCAGAAGCGCAGCGTTATGCTCCGCCACTCAACACGTAATGCCTCAAAAAATTGGCGGAAAGTGGAGACCTGAGAGTTAACATTAGGTTTCTCTGTCTACTCTGCTATATACGTGATACAGCGTGAAGCTGAAACAAATAATATATCGTTTAAATTGTACTGTATTCCACTATAAAGCTTATAAACTATTCAATAGTTATCATTGACTTTTAAGATTTAAGTACAAACTATATTATATGTTTTTTTTACTTTTAAGTTAAACCAATACAGCTGATGAAATGAAATAACGTAATAAATGGCATGATATTAACAATATACGGAAGTGTCACAAAAGTACTTGTAGTTCGAATGCTAGTTAATACACAAGCAACAATACCTCACTCCAGTCCCACTTTAACACAATAGACGTAACCTCACTGAGTGACAGATGTATGTATATTTTAAAATTGTAGCCTTTTATGTTCTATATCAGTTATGAAATCCTTTTGCAATATAGATATGTAAGATATTAACAATTTTTCTTTTATACTAATATTACCTATAAGTTTGGGCTTTTGTTTGGTTGAACGCTTTAATCTCAAGAACTACTGGTTTACGTACGACAATATTTTTATGTTGAATAATCTTTTTATCGAGAATAGGTTGTATTATATTACGTTACATTATACTAAAGTGCCCTTTTGTCATATACAACTCTTAATTATTTTGCATATTTTTACTGGCGCGAAGTTCACGTTCCAGTAAGATCTAGAACTCAATAAAATACAATTTTGATAGATTCAAACATTCAGCTTAGTTCATTAATATTAATATTTCGAACGCGCCATTTCACCAAAAACCACAAAAACTAAATCAATCAATTAAGTAAACAAATCCAAAACGACATTAACAGATTAAACCATACGAAATTCACATTAAACTCATATAATATAAATCCACAAATTAAATCGTAACATTAAAACCGCGAAGTAATTAATAAACACAGTTATCGCTTAGCCTTTATTAAATTGCCCAATTTTAATTTGAATCGCTCATACTGTTGCGGCGTTAAACGTAATGCAGTAGTATATCATCCGCCTCGTAGCAGTTTATTTTGTTCGTTGTAAATAAACATAAATAAACATACATACATACACTGTTTATTCGTAAATAAATGTATACAGTATATATGGCCAGTCGTGGCGCAGGATCACACGCGTGTGACTGAAAACGCGACTGGTTGTGGATTCGATTCCCACTTGAGGAAATTAAATATTTAATATTTTTATTTGATCGCTCTGATGTTGAGTGGGTTTCGCCACTCAACAGGCAATGCCTGCAGAATTCAGGGGAAAATGGGAAACGGAATGCCTTAACACTAGATTTCCTTTGGCTACTCTTATGTGTGCAGTATATAGCATGAAGTTAAAAAAATGTATATAAGTAAACGTACTTGACCTTTTATATATCTTATTAACTTCTGGTCTATATTATTATCATGAAAATTTAAATATATATTTTCAAAACATAGAAGGTTATGGCGTTTGCTGACTTCGCTCTCAATCTCATAATATTTTTAATTACACACTGCTGCAAAAAAAATATAAAAAATACTCTCAAACAAAAAGCAGAGGCAGAGGGAACCTACTACTGTTAATACATTCCGTTCCTCACTTACCACCCCATTTTCTAAAGCTGAGAACTCAACACCTATCTCTACGAACTCTTTTCATTACTCTGAATGAGAATCGAACCCACAATCTTACTCTACGCCACCGTAACTCACCATCTTTCTCATGTTATATCTCGACGCATTTCCTGCAAGTCTTGCATTTATTTAACAAATATAGAATATACAACTTTTATACCTGTATGTTTTTATTAAAATATAGAAATAAGGACCATTTTTGATGTGTTTAAGAGATAGGCGTAAGTTTCAGCCGTAAACGTGATTCCATCAAACTTAAGTTGCGTGGAAAAGATTCACTTTATCCCTTATAGATTGATATCGGCCGTTCTACGTCGTAAATAACTATATTCAGGTCAAATGTGAAACTTCGTCATATTATGTTATAGATTCTTTTATTTTACTTGTAAGTTCAAAAATATTTGTATATATATGTGTAAAAAGTAATAAAAAAAAAAAAAATCAGCTTCACGCTATATGCACACCCCGCACACTGCAGGGTAGGCAAAGGGAACCTAGTGTTAAGACACTCCGCAGAAAGTGGGGAATAGGACAGGACTGTCTTAATGGGAACAGAGTGTATTTCCACTCTAGGTTCCCTTTGCCTACCCTGTCATGTGTAGGATACAACGTGAAGCTATAAAGAAGATATGAAATATTATCTTGTACTTTATTTTAGCCTTAGCCAATTAAAATTTTAATATGTCATCAACTAAACTCCAGTTTAAAGTAATGCAGTTTAATAATATTAGCATTATATATTTTTTAAAATGTAAACAATATTGGAATCTGAAAATAATAACTTCACTAGTCATTGAAAAAATTATTACCTATAATTTATCCACGACTCCATAAATCAAATTTATAATGAAGTCCTTGACCCCAGCGCCATTGTCAGTTCGAGCTCCCATGATAACTCGTATTGAATTGATAATAACAATATTATTTTCACACATTTCCTTTTTTTTTTGAGGTAGGCAGAGAGATAAGATATTCATTACTGTGCTTTTTTGTAAATTTAGAGATGTCAACGAGTTCAACCCTATTATCAGTTCAAACTCCCATGCATCTTGAATTGATAATAGCAATAACATTACCTTTTATTTTCATATATTTACTTCTTTTTTTAGGTAGTGAGATAAAGAAGTAACATATACAGTTCTCCTCTTTTTGTAAATTTAGAGATGAGTACATATCTAGCCTCCTATTTGGGCCACGATAGCGTCAGCGGAATGTGAGGAACGTAAGTATCCTAATGGGAACAGAGTCCTAATACTACGTTCCCAGGTAGCTTCCCACTAAGACAGAGAAAAAAGATAACAAAAAAAACACAAAGATAAAACCTTCAAAATCCCCTTTCAAATTCAATAGCAATACCGTCTGTTTAAATCCAGAAGTTAGCCGCGAAACCGTCATCTGGTCTTTATAGCGCGGGGATTTAATTTCGCGTGACATTATTCACGTTCCCGGTAAGTTTTTGCGTTTCGAAATATCACGGGGAAGAGTTTATGATAGATGTTTGATCCATTTTTCATTACTTGCGTACGTAGTTGGGAAGTACTGTGGCAACTCAGTTGTAGATTTAGGAGTGTATAAATGTATTTTTTTTTATTGTATAATAAAGTTAAAAAAATATTATTTTTTACTGTTAGAATATTTGAATTTTAATTAAGTTTCTTTTTGTGTAATAGGTTTTAGATAATGCACAAAATTCACTGTGACGATTAATTCAAAACACTATCCTAAAGTCTCGAATTATGCCGGATGAAACAAGTCAAAAACAATCAGCTTCATGCTGTATGCTATAGGCCAGGGGTTCCCAACCTTTTCTTGATCAAGGACCACTTTTATATCATTCTTGGTAGCACGGACCACTATTTATGTAGGTATAATAAAAATTAACTGTGATAACTAAACAAAAACTTCGCCTCAGTCATAAAATTAAAATCGTTCGCGGACCATATTTAGGGTTCTGCTCACTGGTTGGGAACCACTGCTATAGGCAGAGGGAACCTAGTGTTAAGATACTCCGCCCCCTATTTTCCGCTACATTCTGGAAGCATTGCAGAATCAGACCAGAGCCAACAAATGAAAATATACATTTAAGTAAATATATCATTTTCTCAAGTGGGCATCGAATTCACAACCAGTCCCGCTTACAATCACATATTTGTGCCCATTCACCACGACTGGCCTCAAAACAATAATATACATACAATAATGTAATATATAATAACCGCTATTTAAAAATTGAATCCGTTACCTTCCACGACTATACAGAAACCGTTGCGATACCTACCACAACTACACAACACAAGCCATAACAAAAAGTAAAATATAAAAATATATTAGAAAAATTTTACATTTTCCCATAAGGTGCATATTGGCATATCTGATCAATTCTGAGACCTAGACAGCTCTTAGCGTGCATATGAACCGTGAAACGAATCTTGTGAGTGGCATTTCCAAAGTCATCTCCTTCGCTCCATTAGTGCATAGTCAACGACTCATATCTCAGCGAGACCAATAACATACTCTGGAAAAAGTAAAATATCATGTGGCTTTCCATATCTTGGAAATGTTCACTTATTAAATCTAGTGGAAACTGTAAAAACTAATTTATTTTATCTTACTGTAGTAGAAACTCGTTCAGTTTTCTAAAATATATATGTATGAATGTTGTTTTAGAAACCATTGTTAATTTTAAATTAAACTATTTTAACCGGATTAATTGCGTATATTTAAGAATATATATTTTGGAAACCCGACGTTTCGAACACTTTGCAGTAGTCCGTGTTCACGGGTAGACGTAGTCATTTAAAATGTGTAATAATCCTGAAAATCAAAGAACTTACCATTGTAAATTATTAAATTTTCGAGTTGACGCCATCTTGGGGCATTAGGACATTATTTATCATTATATCATCATTGTAACGCAATGATTATGGGTCCGGGTTCTTTTATTTAAATTATTTTTATTTAACCGCTTTGGGAAAAGGAAGCGTGGGGTTGAGTTGCGTTATTCAACGCGCAATGTCTCAAATTCGAGCAGAAAACAAAAAATACACTATTTTTCTTGTATTGATTATATCGGATTTTTTAATACTGTATCATACATTGAAGACATTAAAATAACAATAACTTTAACGTGCTTACCAGACTGAAACTAATGTTCCGATGTTAATACACATATAATAATATGTATATGTAGTCTGTATGAAACTATTGAAATCTCTTTCTAATTAGGGCGTGGACGAGGTCTAAAATAATGGTGAAATTGTCTATTTTAAAAAGTTTTAAATTTTACTTTTAAATTGATATTATTGTTTTGTACAGATAAAATATAAATTGATACTTGCTATGTCAATATTACTCAAAAATAACGTTTTGGAGAAAGCGAGGAAAGCGTAGTGTCATCACTCTATACTTGTTCTTAGTTGTTGGGTATGATGTGTTATGCTATTAATTTAAATTAAAATAACAGACTGTTTTGCTTTTTGAGCGTAATTAAACGTGCTATGGGTAGAAAAAACAGATATCAGGGTACTCCATCCTGGCCCTTTTTAAGACATTTCTGTTGCCCACATGCGCCTAACACTAGAGGCATTGTGCGTTTTGCATAAATTATAAATCGAATAAAAATATATTTATTTCTCTGATCTGGTAGACTAGGTGCAGCGTTGACTTATGTAAAACACTCAATGTCTTGCGCAATGTCTTGAATTCGGACGAAAAAACTGAAAACGGAGAGAAACGGAGTGTCTTACCTAGTCAAGGTAAAATTCTATCTGTCCACCCAGTTATATGCAAGATAAAGCGTGAAGCGTAAAAAAGGTACCTTATAACAATTAAAAGAAAAAAACATTTAAAAAACGTACAATTTCGAGTAGAAATCATTAGGAGAGCAATAATTGACGATTTCACAATGAATCTGTAAGGATCTGAATGACCGAAGTTTTAATTAAGTGGAGTGGAACGTTTAGGGCACTTTATAAAGTTTAACGACTGTCAACACTGTACTAGGATTTGCTTGCAATTTATCGACAGGGAGTCAGAGGGAGTAAGAGGAGTGGAACAAATACACGTTCTATTTAAAAGGATAATTTATTAGATATTCTACTGTACCTTTTAATATATTTTAACTCTTTTCATTTTATATATTTTCATTTATCTTTCTCTAAAACTTATACTAAAATTAATTAACGCTATATCCCTCATATAATGAAATAGGCAGAGGGAGCCTAGTGTTAATACACTCCGTTGCCCACTTTCCGCCAAATTCTGAATTTATTACGTGTTGAGTTACGGAACTCAACGCCGCCCTTTTTGTCAACACCAGAGCGAAAAAATGTAAAAATATTTAATTTGCTCGAGTGGGAATCGAACCCACATTTTGTCGCGCTTACAGCCACACTAACCTTAAGATTACTACTTGACAGACGAATGAACTACAATACTATAATATCAATTGAAATGGTGATATTTATGTAAAAAAAATATGGATAAAAATAATAAAGAATTTACGAGCCTGAAGTTGAATCGTTCCACGTTATACAATAAGAGCATCCAGATATATAAATAAACGAACAAACAGTTTATCTTTTTAAAGTGAGAGTCAAAACTAGCAAAAATGTGCAGACAAAAGTGATAATTTACTTTTAGATGGCACTGGCTGCCATGTTTCAATATCATAGATCTTCGTAGTGGATATTTATCTTCTCTTTTATTGTTACTACGTTCTATTTTAGTATATAATATTGAATGTGAATTGTAAAACGAGGCCGTCGTTACACAGTGAAATGGGTTTCGCTATAAACGTGATAGTTCTAGGTTGTTTCCCATTCTGGGGAATGATTTTTGATTTTAGAACACACTTCACTCAACACTCAATCTCCATTTGACTCATACTGTGAAAAGTGAAGATCAGATTTTTCTGACGTTAATATTGCCTAATATTTTGCCCGGGATAAAGCGTGAATAAAATTCAATCCTTCTCAAATTGGTTACATGAAATGTAATATTAATAACTGGAACTTAAAATGTGAAGTCTTTATTTCAATGTATTAGGAAGATTACGAGTACGAGCAACACTCCGGAAAATTATTGAATTTAAATAAAATAAATTTACAAATATAGTCGAATTCAAACGTAGCTTTTGATTTATCAAATAAGCTGACATTGACAAAGAATAAAATCTTAAATACCTACACATATAAATATTTCATTTTAAATATATTAGATACCACTATTTCTACAAAAGAAAACTAAAACCCATATTTATAAGTCGCTTTCAAATCAAAGATCGATCTTGAGATACAGTTTTCATTAATAGATATATAATTTATGAATGAAAACGGCATCTCAAGACCTACCTCAGACTCTAGACCAGTTTATAGATACGAGCCTAAGTGCATAATATATTCTAATTTCCCCACGCCAGTTTGACAGTTTGATAAATCACGCATAAAACTTTTATTTCGTTGCCAAATAGAACCCAATATATATACATATTTGTCAAAACCCGTGTCCGCTGTGTTCTTCCCGTGTGCATTGAATTTGTAGCGCTTTAGCTTTTACAAATCGC
The DNA here is from genome assembly GCA_013421005.1 of Heliconius erato x Heliconius himera. NCBI lineage: Eukaryota > Metazoa > Arthropoda > Insecta > Lepidoptera > Nymphalidae > Heliconius > Heliconius erato x Heliconius himera. The sequence goes on along the minus strand of JAATLQ010038379.1, from coordinate 55,570 downwards.
ACCTTTGAAATTGCACGTGGAATATAGTGTAGGGTGGTTCAGAGACTTGATATTAGCTGTTAATATTGCGGCGTTGAGTTCTGCCACTCAGCACGCAATACGTCCAGAGTTCGGCAGAAAGCAGGGAACGGAGTGTCTTAACACTAGGTTCCCTCTGCCTACTCTGCTGTGTGCGGGATACATCGTGAAGTTGATAATATTGCTTTATTTTGTATGTAAGTCGTTTATTTTGCATTGCTATTTGTATGATTAGTTCAGTGAGTGAGGCCTGGCGTTCGATTCCCACTCGAGGAGAGAATATTTTATATTTTAATTTCTTCGCTCTGGAGTCGAGGCAAAGCAAACTCAATATCTCCAGAATTGAAAATAAAAAAAGGACAAAAATAAATAAAATTTATATATTTATATGATTTGTTTAAAAAGCCGCTTTGCGCTTTTTCACGTTTGGCAGAAAAGTAAACGAATATAGTGTCATGTAACAACTTTCTCTACTATATATTATAATATGTAACGGGAAATGTATAATTATTGGATTTAAAAAAAATCTTATTTTTATATTGTTTTTTTTTTAACAATATAATTATATAATTCGGTCAACACCATAAATTATTTTAATTAACGAAATCCCTACTACGTCATTATAAAAAATATATACTTTATGTTCTAACTTAACTGATTACTCTGTATCTCACTACTCTGTGCAAATCTCAAAAGGCCCATACATCACTTCGCTACAGGCGTTCTCAGTTCCGATAAATCAATCGCTCCCAAATAGCTTCCAACTATTACAAATATTTTAATCTAAACTCATGAGCCAGGGCAAGTTTATGAGATAACATATAGTTTAAAGAAAACTTTATTATATTATTTATTTTTGTTATATTAATAATAATATAATCTCAAATAAAAATATGAAAAAATAGAGGCTATTATAACTAATATATAACTAATAACTTCCTAATAAAATACATACATAGTAATTATCTTTATCTTTCCATTTTGAGTCAAGAAAGAGAAATTGATATTTCGTCATTACGTATTTCCATTTTCGCCTAATGTGAGATTTTCTTGAAAGAAGGTAGACAGAAGAACCTAGTAACCTAGTGTTAAGACACTACTTTCTCATTAAGACATTTTTGTCCCCCACTTTAAGTCGAGTTCTCGCAGCATTGCGTGCTCAACACGGCGCTTTGTCACCAGAGCAGAGAAATGAAAGTATTAAATATTTTAGTAAATCGAGTGGGCATAGAACCTACAACCGTCGCGTATTTAGTCGCACGCTTGTGCCCATAAGCCACATCGGCCTTACTACTAAAATATATTCTTAGCTTTTTCTTTTAAAAAGTAACTCTTAGCGTTAACTGCCCACACATTGACCAGCTTTTCTAAATCGAAAAGAGTTCTAAATAGCCTCAATTTAAAAGATGGCAAATAGGTGAAATGCAACAGATTCGGTTTTATTCCCTTTGAGTTTCACTCGAATGCACTTGCCACTGGTCGCATGAAATCAGCACCACTACGGACGACGCAGAACTCTACTTAAAATAGAAATGGTATAACATGGTTTGCGTGGTTGTTATAATTTATTATTTTTCTCTATTTTAATAGTAAAAAAATTATTAAATCCTAATTAAAATAGTAAAAGAAATGCTTACAAATTTGATTCGTACTGAACACCTTATTATGCATTCCATTACATACCTTTTGTCTCAAAAATTATTTGTAAATAAATTTAGTATGTTTCTTAACGAAATCGAAGGCTATGCTTACTTTTAATAAAGCCAATTTAATTATTAAGTAGTATTTTAAACAGCTTCACGCCGAGTTCCACATATAGTAGGGTAGGCAGAGGGAGCCTTGTGTTAATACACTTCGTATTTTAAATATAGCGTAAATTACTTTAAATTATGTACAAATTAAATGTGAAAAACATTTTTTATTATAAATAAACTAAATATTTATTCACATATTGTCATATAGCAGTATCCCGGATACATACATATACATACATTTAGCTGTTTCATTTTGCCTTCCACGTTTTTTTTTCAATTAGGTTCAATCTGAGTCAGTACGAAAAATGCTGAAGTCCGTTCTTTTATATTCTCTAAGCTAGAACATAGAAAGATACTGCAAATGGAATGGAGATTGTCTATCGTTTTATGTAACTGGCTCGTACGTATTGGATTTAAAGTGCTGTAAGTGCTTTTGTTCCAAGTAAATTATTCTATTAATTTAGTTTGAAGATCTCTACTGAGGACTATTGTTTATATGTATTTAGACGGATAAAGAGATGTATATTATAGCTGTTTGTTTTGTTCTTGTTTTAATTGAGGAAGTGTTAAATTATTTTGGCTTATATAGTTTCAATATATTGTTGATGTTATTTTTTATATATTTTTTCACCAATTACGCAAATTTTTTATATGTTTTTCACATTGATGAAAAACAAACATTATATTTTTTATTATTTTATAGGCACGCGTCTTCATTTTCGATATAAAATATCAATGACGGAAACCGCACTAGCAAAAATATCCAATATACTTACTAAAATCATTTCAAATTTTTGTCTTACATCAAACTTATATACTCGTATACGTATCCAAAAATAATATACTAAATTGGGAACCTCCTGACGGTGCCAGTAAAATACCGTTGAAACTATGATAAAATTTTATAACTTTTAAATTTCCTTCCTCCTATATAACTTTTCAGCAACATTTTATATTATCATGCACTTTTCATTGAACTTTAAAATTGAAGCTTCCGTCACTGTGAGCGTTTGAGCCGAGATTTTCACATATTTTAAGTAAAATACAGTATGGGAGTACAATATCGCTTGCATTAGGGCCGTCTCGTCGAATAGGTATAGGGTGTATAGTCATCTATTGTTATTGAGGCGGTCGTAGAGGACGGGTGTTGGTTCAAGTCGATTCGGGGGAATGAATAACTGTTCCCGCTTTGGTGACATTAAATTCCGTCTCTCAGTATACAGTGTTTTGAATTCGAGTGGTAAGTGGAGAACAAAGTGTCTTAATACTAGATTTTCTCCGTTTACTTCGTTATATGTAGATAAAGCGTGGAGCTAAAAACAATTTGTAATTTTTTTTATATATATTTTTAAAATGATTAGCTAGTTCACATTTTCTTAGGGGAGAACATGGTGACTTAACACTAGGTGCACCTGCTTTATTTAAAAATATTTTCAGTAAAAATTCAGCTTCACTCTGTATACCGCACACAGCAGGGTAGGCAGCGGGAACCCAGTTTTAAAACTCTCCGTTTCCCACTTTCCGCTGAATTAAGGAAGCATTGCGTGATGAGTGGCGGAACTCAATGCCAGAGCGAAGAAGTGAAACCTCGAGTGTGTTTTCAGTCACACTTTGTGCCACTGCGCCGTTAGAATATTCTGAGTATTGGTTTAATTTTAAATATAAATATTAACTTCTGCTCCATGTCAAATCACGGGCAAGACATGAGTAAATTGCCTCAGAGCATTGGTAGCTTATTAAAAAAATGCTTAACAAGAATAACATAAAGTTATATGCACTATTATTATTTCTTTTTTTTATGAGCAAGCGCACACAGCAGGGTAAGCAGAGAAAACCTAGTGTAAAACACTCCGTTCCTCACTTTCTGCTGAATTCTGGAGGCACTGCGTGTTGAGTGGCAGAACTCAACGCCGCGCTTTGCCTTGCTATTAGAGCGAAGAAATGGAAATATAAATTTAAGTAAATATTTAATCTCCTCGAGTGGGAATCGAATCCACAACCAGTCGGTTTTACAGTCACACTATATGCCGCTGCGCCACAACTGGCTTCTTTATTTTTTAATTAATTTCTTATTATTAGTAATTAATTTTTTTTCTAGGCACAAATTATCATTCAAAACAAAAAGGTGACATCAAGTATTACGCAAAACCGTTACCCAGAAAGTGGGGGCGTGTTACAGGGAGGGAGGGTCGTGTCGGAATTTTTAATTCAATTATGATAGCGATCTTGTTTAATGACCGTCCTTTTGCAGGACGCTTTGTGTCACCCCCGCTTAGCCCCTCGGATGGGAAGTAAACGGTTTATATTAGGCATTACGTATTTTATTATTGGTTTCTTTGATTATTTTACCTTTTCTGTTTCAACTTCACAATGTATTGTGCTTATAACATGATAGGTAGGAGGTACCTAGTGTTAAGACGCTCGGTTCCCCAATTTCCGTGATTTTTCGAGACGTTATTCTTGAATTCATTGCCGCGAATCGGAGTCGAACCCACAATCGTCGTTATCAGTCGTCCTGTTGTGCTATTCGATGGCGTTATAACACTTTGTAATCCACATTTTTTTAGTTAGAAGCTTGTATTTTTCTCTAAGATTTTTGACGTCCATTTTTTAATGTAGTGTAATGTATATTAAAAAAGAAAACATTTCGTTTTTTTATTATTTAATATTATCTGTCGATAATAAATTGTAATATATAAGTGTCACTCCTTATTGTAAGTGCCGAATAAAATCTATTAAATCAATTAAAAAATATTTAGAAAATATATTTATAAGTATTGAATTTATTAAGCAAATAATTATTATAATTATTAAAATAAAAGTTTCTAAAATGAGTTTAGACTCTAAACAAAATTATAACAAAATTTTCGCCTCCTAAAAACTCTACACGAAAAATGGGATTAATCATATAAATTACAAAAAAAAAACCCGCTGCCAAACTAACTTTGTAAATTAAAAAATATGAACCTGTGAATTTTCCCAAACGCAACGGCGGCAAAATTCAATTTTTGACAAAATAAAATTGGAAACGTAACGGGAAAAGCGTAATCCCAATAAACGAAATTAAATTTGTAAGTCAAACTTGCTTTTTCGATTGTGGAAAAAATCTCATAGCGATAAATTTGTCAGTCGAGGCCAGAAAGTTTCATGTTAATTCAATCAAACGGGCCCGCCTGGCTTATGTCTGATGAAGGAAAATCTCCGCCTCTGCCTCTTTCTTTTTTTCTTTTGATAATTTACAATATCTACGTTCTAAATTTTAGTAGTGATTTGGGATTCAATAAGTAACGCCTAATAATCTAAGTTGCTATGTCACTGTAGTTTTATGTGGTGTTTTTGCTGGTTATTAGACTTTTATTATTTAGTTGAGGTAAATTAGTTCAGGTAAATAGATTATAATATATTTATTATGATAAAATAAATCAATAAATCAGCTTCTCGCTGTATCCCGCTCACTGCAGGGTAGGCAGAGCGAACCTAGTGTTAAGACACTCCGTTCCCCACTTTCTGCCGAATTCTGGAGGCAGAACTCAACGCCGCGCTTGTTCTCGACACCAGAGCGAAAATATTTCATCTCCTCGAGTGGGGATCGAACCCACAACCAGTCGGTTTTACAGTCACACTTTGTGCCCCTGCGTTACGACTGGTCTCGCACGCAATTGCGATGATGTACCTTCATCACAATAAAGGATAATATTAGTTTCACTGTTAATATTTTAATATAACCTTATTACTTTAGTATTCAAATGCTGATAGTTTCTAAGTGGATTCTGGTTTTATTTTTTTGACATCCGCAATTTTTTTATATCCTTTTTTTGTAACTTACCATTTATTTTTAAAGAGCACACATATATTTGTGCCCGTGGTGGAGCGGGGATACAAGTGTGCGACTACAAACGCAACGGGTGTGGGTTCTCTTCCCATTCGGGGGAAGGAAATTTTTAATATTTTCTTTTCCTCGCCTTTAAAACGAGGCAAAGCGTGACGTTGTGTTCTGCTTCTATTCTCTCTGCCTACCTCGCTATATATAAAATACAGCTTAAGGCTAAAACAAAAAGAAAACATCCATCCAAATCTACAACTTTATCTTTACCTCAGTTGTAACGAAACAATCACTCAGTAGATACCTACATATTACTTACAAGTATAGACCGTACAAGATAATCGTTCCAAACAGAGAATTCCCGTTCCAAAAGAATTTTATAACTTAGAATCAGGGGAGGAAGCATTGTTTGGCGTTTCGCGTTCTGACGGCTAATTTGCACATTAACTGCGAAAAAAAGGAAGTTTTGTCCGAATAAATGAGTATTGCGAACAAAGGCTTTCTTTGGCGTTCCAAGAGATGAATGCTCCGAATAATGACATTTTTTAAGGCGTTTTATATCTCGTTTAACTTTTGCCTGTTATTTTCATCTGTACGTTGACCTAGAAAAGGGAAATTATATTCTTGTGTATATTGATTTCATATTTTTTAAGTTTTTTTTCACATAAATATATGTAAGTATTTGAGATTTTATTATTAATAATACTAATAATATACTGAAATAAATTTTACTAAAATATCTAATATATATAAAATAGCTCATATAATATATGGAAAAGTGAGTGGTAGGAGGTAGAGGTAGGAGGAGACCTCGGTTGACCTTCGAAAACACAATATCAAAGATACTGGAGGAAGGTCAAGTAAAAAGCATGAGGACCCCCCGGAGGGCATGTATGAAGAGGTTGACGACAGTGGACGAGGCGAAAGAGGTATGTAGAGACCGTAGCGTTTGGCGCTCCGTTAGTATGGCGAGTATAGTATAGTACAGTATAGATTATACAAACCTTCTTGCCTGCAATTTTCGTCAAGACATGAATAGGAAAATTCCGTCTTTTTACACTGAAAAGACAAATCCTCTTGAAGCTTTTATAACACTAGGTTCCACCCGCCTACCCAACTGTGTTCGGTATACAGCGTGTAGCTGAAAAAGAAATATTTTCAATCAAAAATCCGTTCCAACTTGACATCCGCACTCAGAGAGTGCACCGAAGTTGCTAACAGCGATCAGTGCTCAGCGAGACGTATCCGGAGGCGAAATTATAAACTTGCAGACTTGTATTGTCAAATGAACTGAACTTTTACTATAGGTAGTAGTAGGTACATTTCTATAAGCGTCTGGTTTGAGGAAAAAATATATAATAGCTTTTAAGTATTATGGATGCTTCTATTTGGGTCTCAAGATTTATTTTAAATAATATTTTTTATTCAAAATATATCTTTGGATGATATAATTATAGGGTGTACTGTTGCATAAATATATTTTTTAAAGATTTTTTAATATACAAGTACAGAGGCAGTCGTGGCGCAGGGGGAGGGAGGTTTCGATTCCCACTTTTCGAAATTAAATATCTCCAGAATAATGAAAAAAAAAATAAAATGAAATGTCTCCAGAATGCAGCGGATAGTATCTTATCAGGAACGGAGTTCGCTAACATTAGGTTCCCAGCTTCCCAGTTCACTCTGCCTACCCAGCTATATGCGGGTTAACACAAGCTGATTTGATATAAGTAAAGTATTAAAATTGTTTATGAATAATAATAATAGTAATAATATTTTCATATTATCTGTTAAATATGAAAAAAAAAAATGATTTGAAATTAAGATTTTATCTTAAAATCAGTTGTGACAAATACAATAACGTAACTTGCTAAGTGCAGCCAAGTCGACCGATCTGATTCACGCCCCAGACGCACCCTCGGGCGGATGATAACAAAGTGCACTGTCATGTAAATATGCCGTATCGTTTCTATATCTTTAACTTGTACAGAAGTTTTTATAATTATTTTAAATATTTTTTTTATTTTAACCCAGTCTTAAGATACTACGTTACTACGTTCTCTGCTTTCCGTTAAGTACATATACAGTCTTATCAGAGACTGGGGAAATGAAAATGATTCAAAATATTATAATTTTTTTGATTAGAAATTGAACTTACAACCATGATGTTTACCGCGCCACGCCGCACGCATGCCCACTGTCCCCCTGTTAATTTAAATGTAATATTATTTTTAACACAATATCTGTACAATGATTTAACTTAAGTGCCATTCAATTAAATGAAACATTTATTTTGTGGTGACTTTGTCGAAACACAAAATTTAAATTGTTATTACCTTTTTATTTATGAAATCATTTAAATAAAACAAACACAAAAAATTAGAGGAAGCTTGTTAAAATACAATAGTGAAAACTGCATTTAAATCGGTTTAGCCATTTTAGCACAAACGTAAACGCAAAACAAACAGACAAAAAAATACAAAATCATTATTTTGCATTCTATTAAATAAATAAATACCCTCGAAAAGAGGTTTTCTCATATATCTTCCATGTACAGACAGATGAGTGACAATTTTATTATCTGTATAGAAAATATGTGATATTAGAATTTATATGAAATAATATTTATAGTATTGGGAGCAATGTTTGTGTCAACGTCGCTCTCGTAGACGTGCCCGTGGGCGCTGAGATAACGAACTTGCATTCTAACTCCTTGTACCTGTTACAATAGACACGATGATATCTCAATTTTAAACTATATTTTTCCAATATGGAAAAGGAAAAGATAAAATATGATTTTCTAAATTATTTTATTTAACATCTTTTCGTTTCGATTATTATTAAGAAATTTTGATAATTTAAAATTTGATATATTCATATGGATCATAAGGAGTCATTTTAACATAATATAAAAAAATGTAGAATATTTTAGCTGCCGCCATATAAACGGTTAAAAAGTTAGATAATAGTTTTTTAAATATATAACCCGAACTATTCAATTGTTCATAATAGATCGAATTGTAATACGATATACGATTGAGTCTTTAAGTGTTTCTAAACAAAAGAGATATACGTCTAAAGAAAAAAAGTAGTGAGATGATATGTCTCCACCAACCAACCAGTCTCTCTTTTCAGTGACCCTTAAACACGCATTTGACTGTAACATCAGAGATATACCTATGAAATATAAATATGAAAGTTTTTTGCTTTCAATTTCACATCATAATCCATACAAAAAAATCCTATATAGTGTTTTTATTAACAAAAATAATGTAAAACTAACTGGAACCTATGAATATTTTATAGTTCATACACTCCACGTCTCCAAGTTAAGATATGCACCGAATCGTGAAAGATATAAACTTTGAAGTATTGAGATAGCGCCGGAGCTGCACAATGACAAGAAGTTGAAACATTGTTACCTGCGATCGGAGTTAGTGCTTTGTATTTATTTCTATTTGATGTCGACTATCTTTAGTGCTTCTTGAAACTTTTACGGCAACACTTATTCGAACATTGTTGGAAATTAGGGGAAATAAGAAAAGCTTATTTTTATTACAATACCCACTTGCGGCTTCGCCCGCATACCTTCTATAATACTTTTATTATGCGGCATTTGCCAACAGATTGATACATTCAATAATAAACACTACGTGTAGCTGTATGATAGGACGTCATCGGTGGCAAAAGCGCCCCCCACCGGACTCGAGCTTAGGCTTACGGCCGTGAAGAGAGCGTTGAATTATTTTAATTTAACATTTTCTCGAAATGCATACGTCCATGCTATAAAAGACGAAGATTATTTTCATTAAATTTACTTGATAATGAAATAACTTTCGCTCGTAAGTTTCAATATACATATGAAATAAAAATCGATAGAATATCACCTTATAAGTTTCAATTATTTTTTGTCCCAAAATTCCAATCTGTGACTTATTTATAAGAGATAGATATATTGTGTCACGGACTTTTTTTAGAATTAATAAAATAGAATATTTTTGTCATACAACGTACTAACATCTACTACTACTATATTTAACTATTTTTGCAGCGCACGCGCTTAATTCCATGGCGTTCCTTATTATCGTTATTTCGTTACTTAAGATTAGTATAGATAAATACGACGAATGGTTAAATTAGCTTTTGGTTTGATATCTGTAATTATTACAGTCACTAACGTCCAGTCATAGTAACTAAAGTATAATATATTTTATTATTTACCATAGAGTATTATTTGCGGCCGTCGTGGCGCAGCGCAGAGATACTAACCTGCTGCTATAAAAGTAACGAATATGTTCGATTCCCACTCGAGGTAGTGGATGGAATATTTAATATTTTTATTTCCTAGCTCTGGTAACGAGGTAGCGCTCAGTATTTAGTTCTATCTACTCAAGACGCAATTCTTCAAGAATTCGGCGAGAATTGGAAAACGGAAGTGTCTTAATGCAGAATGGAGTGTCTTAAAACTAGGTATTCTCTGGCTACCCTGTTATGTGCAGGATACAGTGTGAAGTAAAAAATAATAGGGATACAGTGTGAAGCTAGATTAGACCAGATATTCACCAGATCATGTCGTGGTAAGAACTCGAAATAATTGGCATTTCTGCCATAAAAATAATTTAGAAGAATCAAAGTAGCACCCGAGCGCAACCAAGACCAGCTACTGGTATCAATTGATTTATCCAAACAAACCGTTATCAACCAAATTTTAACCTACAGCAGCATAACTGCAGTTAAATTTACCGTCAAATTTAACATTCATACTATATTAATGCAAATAGTCAAATGCAAAATGAATTCTCTAAAGTTTCAATTACACGAAACGTCTCGAACCTTCGCCCGACTTAACGCAATAACAGTTTGACGAAACGCCGCCTTCACCTGCCTCGGATTTTCCATATAATCAACTTACAACGTACTGTGTACGTTGACAGAGCGCGAGCTTTCGCATTGGAATCCTTAATTTGGAGTAGACTTTCTAAATTAAGTTCAAGAAGGGGTTTGTTCTGTATTTTTTTTTTGTTTAATTTGTTTGTTGAAAATATCATAATATATTAAATTGCATTTAAGATTCTTTGTTTCTTTTTCTTTTCTTGATTATTTTCTTGTATTAAACCTGTAAATATAATATCTTAAATTAGAATGATGTATGTATATTCTATAAATCACTGGTTCAAACCAGTGGTCCGCGGACCACCAGTAGTCCGCAGAAGCCTAAATATGGTCCGCGAACGATTTTAATTTTATGACTGGGGATGGTATGTATGATGGATGGTATATGGCATAGTGGTCCCTGCTACCAAGAATGATATAAAAGTGGTCCTTGACCAAGAAAAGGTTGGGAACCTCTGCTATACATACTACTAACGTGTGTGAAAATATTAATGAAATGTATAAATTTTAGATGCATACATCGATTTAAGTCATCATCATTGTCCTAATCAGCACTAATAACATTACTAATTTACGAATTTGAAGAAAATCTGTTGAATATATTAATTATTATTTACCAACTACTTTCATGAACGCATAACAAAAAACATAAGACAAAACTTTTTTTAACATTTTTAAAGTGTTTTTAAAGTGTTAGAAAACCGACCAGGTTTTCGGTTTCCAGTAGGCGCGGGTTCGAGTCCCGCTACGTTCACATTTTTATACATTTTTTAAATAAGTATAAGACAAAACTTCCGTTGAAATAATCCAAACTAAAATTTTACTAAAATATGCAATATTCGTCTATAAACATGCAATTTTGTGAGTACATTTTATAGCGTGCAACAAATCACTCGGCGTTTTAGCTCGCCATCGAAACATTATCGAAAATTAAAATCTATTGCATACTCGAGTCCGTTACATGGATTGTGGGATATATCTTTATCAGGTATACACTTTTGATTGGTCTTTTGGTAAGTAACTGTAGTTCTAAATAGGAAGTCATGGTTTTTATTTACAAAGATTTTTGTACAATTAAAATAAATAAATAAATCAATAAATCAGCTTCACGCTGTATCCCGCACACAGCAGGGTAGGCAGAGGGAACCTAGTGTTAAAACACTCCATTCCCCACTTTCCGCCGAACTCTGGAGGCATTGCGTGCTGAGTGCCGCCGCCGAGAACTCAACGCCGCGCTTTGCCTCGACACCAGAACGAAGAAAAGAAATATAAATGTAAATAAATATTTCACTTCCTTCAGTCCCCACTGAAGGAAGTGAAATATTTATTTACATTCATATTTATCGAACCCACAACCAGTCGATTTTACAGTCACACTTTGTACCTCTGCGCTACGACCGGCCTCATACAAATATTTTATACAATTCATATAAATATAATGTTTGGTATTCAATTTATGTATCTATGTGGATTTATGTGTTTGTCGTTTGTTCTGTATGTCTCTATATAAACTATTTAATTTGGTCTCAGATGTTTGAATTATGTAATTCTATTTCGCCTTTGAACTATTAAAAACACAACTGTTCCATGTAATTCTGTTATCTACTTGTTGTAGTGATCGATTGTAATAAATTTATTTTCTTCACGTTGTGTTTCATAAAAGAAAGTGAAAAATCGAACATTTTAATACTACATTCTGAGGAACACTAGTTTCTAAAAAAATATATTTATTTACTACTGTTTCTCTATAATTAACATTTGACGTTCTCATTTATCTTTTAAATTTTAAAATATCTTAAAAAAATATTTATATACACATATTTTTCCCCTTAATTTAGGAGCTTTGTCGTAACAATGACCTTTTCGCTCTGTTGTGCTTACATTTGTATAACCATATATTTTTAATAAAAAACTTATCTTTGTTCACAATATTATTCAATAAAGTATGTCTGTTACATTCACAATTAATAGTCTATAGTTCGCCGTTCTTTACGACACTGCAGCATAATTTTCACTTAGATTTTAACCATATTCTCTGTTCTGCTCCGTCTCGTGCCTTCATAAAATTATGGGGTCATTATCATCGCCATACAATGCGATCTAACGTGTAACCCCATCTTGAAGATAGTTTACGGGAAGAGCACCGCTCGGAATTCGAATTTGCATGGTAAACGCTACCCCCGTACGATATGTGGGGTATAACCGAAAATGATAGAGATAGCTCTACAATTTCTTGCGAATAACCATACAGAAGTGGTGTTAATTTCTGTTGAATTATTTTTATGTATAGTCAGAAGATAATTTTTTAGCTAAACTTATATTGTTTTTAATAGATAACACTTAAATTTTCTTTACTATTCAATAGGCCATTACCAACAGTTCTGAGTAAAAAAAAAATTGTGGTGTTGACACCACAATTTTTTTTTACTCAGAACTGATTTTATAAAATTGATTTTATAAACTAGGTTTGCTTAATAATAGGAATTGATTTTTGGTTGATAATATACGATTAAGAAAAGTGACTATATTAAAACTTTCCTTCAATTTTGTTACAAATATTTAATAAAAATAAAAAAGAAATAATATGAAGCCAGCGCAGGGGCAAAAAGTGTGATTGTAAAACCGACTGGTTGTGGGTCCGATCCCCACTCAAAGAGATTAAATATTTACTTAAATTTATATTTCCATTTCTTCGCTCTGGTGTCGAGGCAACGCGCGGCGTTGAGTTCTGCCACTTAACACGCAATGCCTCCAGAATCCAGCAGAAAGTAGAGAACGGAGTGTCTTAACACTAGGTTCCCTGTGCCTACCCTGCCGAAGCTGATGAAACAAAAAAGTGAAAAAGAAAACGAGAACTCTACAATTCGAACGATAATACCATACATTCCAAAGCATATTCCTTTTAACTAACGCATACAGAATTTCATTAAACCATTGGACCAAACCACACATTCCATCCAGCAATAAAGTTTTAAATGTTGCATGTCTGTGCATTAATGAGACGGTAATCTCTTGATATTAGGCACGTCAGCTCTCCCCTTTATATTTTAAGTGGACTTGACACGCGAGCATTTCAATATTGCCAGCACTTTAAAACTGTCAGTCGTTTTTTTTTTTGGATATTTTTTTTATTGGATTTTAATATGGTTGTTTAGATGTCAATTTATTTTTTTTTGAATCTGTTTTTGTTTTGTTTGTGTTGACAGATGATGTTGATGATTGATAGTGACTTTAGTGTGTTATCTGGAAATTGAAGTGTAAGTTAATGGCGTAATAATATAAGAATTATTTTTATGTTTACATAAAGATAACGTAAACGCCTTCTCACTTTAGTTACGTAGTGTCGTTTTTAGTGTTTCTGCGTGAGCCCACATGCGGCGATGGATTCCGTAAACACAGTTTATTTTATTTGGAAAGCCTGTCTTTAAAAGATAGATTTACATAAAATCATCTAAATTAAGAAATGTATATACATCATTTATGTATATAAAGAAAAACTTATACACAAATTTAATTGCGAGGTATGTCTATGGTTAAGTTTATCTAGAACGACGTTATCTTGGGGGACTTCCCTAATTGACATGCCAAAAACAGACGTAAGGGATCGATTATAAATTACCTACCGATATTCCCTCATTTCAAATAGTCTCTCAATACGACAATATAAAATATTGTTGCATTTTTGTACCTGTAATTTAATTATAAATCCAATAAAGGTAATTCAAAAGTAACGCAATAATTTTATCATACCAATAAATAGTTGAAACCAGTCGTGGAGGAGTTGAAATATTTACTTAAATTTATATTTCCATTTCGCCGCTCTGGTGTCGAGGTTAAGCGCGGCAATGCCTCCGAATTCGGCAGAAAGTGGGGAACGGAGTCTCTTAACACTAGGTTCCCTCTTTTTAAATGAAACTATTTTAACCGGATTAATCGCGTATATTTTGTACTTTTATACATTTTTGGAAACCCGACGTTTCGAACACTTTGCAGTAGTCCGTGTTCACGGGTAGACTGAGGTGGCATTCGTCTGTCAGTTGACATAATTATTATATCAAACTACCGCCAACGATTTCTTAATTCCAGCCACTACATTAGGTTTGATAAACCCCAAATCCTCGCTAAGGAAAACAGATACATTCCTAGATTGATCCGCGAGGCTATTGAAATACAAAAACATCCTAATTTCAATAGAGAGGATGGCTGGAAGCTTTCTACCACCTGGGACCCATTCATAAAATCATTGAAGTCTCAAACCCACCATACCAGAGGGCAAGATACTATCAGCTCATTCTGCAGGAATCCAGGGCAGTACGCGAGGCAATTAAGAAATCGTTGGCGGTAGTTTGATATAATAATTATGTCAACTGACAAACGAATGCCACCTCAGTCTACCCGTAACCACGGACTACTGCAAAGTGTTCGAAACGTCGGGTTTCCAAAAATGTATAAAAGTACAAAATATACGTGATTAATCCGGTTAAAATAGTTTCATTTAAAATGTGTACTAGGTTCCCTCTGTCTACCCTGCTGTGTGCGGGATACAGCGTGAAGCTGACAAAAAAATTGTATAGATACAACTCTTCTATTACTTAGTGACTGACAGACAACATACAGAGCAAACTACTAGGTTTAGAAAGTTGTAATTTGACGTTTTCAGTACATAGATTAGGTGTCGGGGAACTCTTTGAGAGTAGACCTCGAAATCCCATACGGAAACGAGAAAAACGGAATTTTCCGTTTTACATCTTAAAATTTTCACTTGGGAACTTGCGGGCAACGATGAGTATACTATAAATATGTTTTCTTCTTTCTATATAATAATCTTGATTTGTTAGAAATAAGGACGAATTTCACAGTGATCGTAAATTGAAATTCTTTATCATATTCACTTATATTAAAATGTTAATAACAAGTTGAACCGTTTAAATGACCAACCAAATATTATAAAAAAAGTGTAACCAAATACTTAGTCCTAGTATTTTAAATCGTATTTTTTGCCTTGCTTTTGAAAGGAACGTACGATATAGAAGGTATAATAGAGGAGGCGGGCTATGACAAAAATGTGCATACTGAGTTCCGAAGACGCACAGAATTCAATAAAGGTTGTGTGCCTTTGGGATAAATCGTGATATATTTTAAATCCGTCTCTAAATTATTATTGTAATTTTTTTTACAGGTAATTTTTAATATTGGTTAATAACTTTATTTAATTTGTATATAAGTATAAAGTATATGTTTATTGTACTTTTATTATTATTTTTTTACAGGTAAATTTTAATATTGATTAATAACTTTGTTTAGTCCTTATATTAGTATAAAGTGTGTCTTGTACATTATTGCTGTTTTTCAAATATTAAGTTACGTATAAGATATCTATATGATTTTATTTGTTTTACATAAAGAACTACTATTAAGTCAATTTTCTGTTGCATTTTACGTTCTAATGCTTTTACCAGCAGTTTCGAGACCCCAGGGTACTCTGACCGCAGGTGCAGCGTGTTATATTTAAACTATTAACGCCGATAACCTTTCCTTATATGAACAAACCAACACAAATAGATTTTTTAATACGAGCAGTAGAGTAGTTCCTGAGATTAGCGCATTCAACCAAACAAACTCTTCAACTTTACAATATTAGTATAAATTTGCAGTATTTTTTTTTTGTTTACTAGCCAAAGCTAAAACAAAGTGAAATAACCAAAAATATATTACTATAGTAATAAATTTAAATAGACAATATTATAATCCCTATCCCATATATCAGGGGTAGTATTTGGGGATGCAATCGAAAGTTCCAGACGATTTACGCAGTGCCCTGTGACGGATGGGCCCTATCAGTGCTATCCATCGTGCACTGAATTATTTAGGTTCCTGCACTTAGGTGCATTGGAGTCAGCAATCACTGTTATGCAACCCTGTTTAGTGGTTTTTCTATGTAAAAATTTAAAAAAAATAAAAAATATCAGCTTCACGCTGTATCCCGCACTCAGCAGGTTAGGCAGAGGAAACCTAGTGTTAAGACACTCCGTCCCCCACTTTCTAAATTTTTCTATGTAATTTTGTATTTTTTTTTAATAATATGAGGATGATGCCTTTGTTGTTAATTAAGGTTGATTAGGCCCGATGGTTGTCGGTTCTGCTCCTGTTTGTTGAAATATTGATGTTTTAGAAATTTATTAGGTTTTTGTGGAGAATCAGTTATCATTAAGTTTTCTTACTAATTTCTCTGCCCTTCACAATTATAAAAAAAAAAATATTACAAATTTCCTGTAAGATAGAGAATATAAAACTATTGAAAAGTAATTTTTCGAAAAATCGTTTTTCTTGATTCTTAATAAATTCGAAACTAGGACACGACAACGTCAATGTAACGCTGTACTCGAATAGAAGAATATTAAAGTTAAAACTTGTGTGGATATATTGAAGTTTTAAATTTAATTTCACGTGAAAATTTTCATCAAGTTCAGCTACATAATGTTCATATTACATGCAGCTATGAAAGGCACGTGGCAAATGTAAAGTCTCATATAGTCATATTATATGAGTTGGAGTTGCGCTTTTACCATTTTCATTTTCGCCTTGGAAGCTAAAAAATAAGGAACGATCACTCAATGCCTATATACGAGTACTTATGGTACTAAGTGTGACTTTTAAAATTAAAATTATTGACCTTATAGTAAAAAAATATCAGATAAAGCTTTGTATATGATATTGAGTGTTATTTTATTTAATTTGGTATAGAAATACTAATAGGTATTCTTTGTTAACATAATGCAGGAACTTCAATTAAAAATTAAGCCTTGTGTAAATAGTATAAGAAGTAAACTACAATATTTAGATGGCTTCACGCTGCCTTATTATATAGGACGTACATCAGCGAATATTTCCAGTTTCACGTAGTATCCCGCAGGTAGCATGGTAGACAGTGTTAAGACCATTCTCTATTTTCCGCCGAAGAGAGGCAAAATCTTGAGTGGCGGAACTCTACACCGCGAATATAATAATATAAATTGTTTATGAAAAAACTGTAAATGAAGACGTTACAAAAATCTTTAAATGGCTAATATTTCGAAACCTATAAAAAACGTCTCGTGCTAAATGGGGTAATATAGTTTGAAAAGACGTCCTCATTCACTTTTATTATCAAAGAGAAAAAAATATATTTTTATTAATATTTTAAATATTTCCCTATGCAGAAAAGTTGAGGTAGTTTCCATATGATTATGGCATCATAGAGTTAACTTGTATTTTAGTTAGAAGTTAAAATACACGCCGAAAAGCATTATTATTTTGCCCCGTATGTTTGCGTCTGCAAAGTTGAGGTAAATAATATTCAGTAATATGTATGTTTCATAGTTTTAATTACTTTTTGAATTATTTCAAGTTAAATTTAAAAAAAAACGTTTTATCAAAAACTTTAAAGATTTTTGAATTAGAACTTAAAACTTTGAGTTTGGCTCATTACTTTGAGTATAGCTTAAAAGTTTTTAAAGTTTAAGGATCAAACTACTAAACACGTACAAAACTTGACGCCACTCGTGGCGCAGCGGCACGAGGTGTGATTGTAAAACCAACTGGTTGTGAGTTCGATTCCCACTCGAGGAGATGAAATATTTACTTAAATTTATATTTCCATTTCTTCGCTCTGGTGTCGAGCCAAGTCATCAATGCCTCCAGAATTCGGCAGAAAGTGGGGAACGGAGTGTCTTAACACTAGGTTCCCTCTGCCTACCCTGCTGTGCGGGATACAGCGTGAAGCTGTTTAATTGTTTAAAGCTCTATCTTCATATTAGTTAGCTTGCAAGTTACTAAAATGTTAAAGGTCAGTCGTGGCGCAGGGACATTAATGTGTGATTATAAACGCGACTGGTTGTGGGCTCGATCCCCAATCGAGGAAAACGAAATATATATTTAAATTTTCATTTCTTCGCTCTGGTGTCAATGTAAAGCGCGGCTTTGAGTTCCGCCACTCAAAACGGAATGCCTCCAAAATTCGGCGGAAAATGGCGAACGGAGTGTCTTAACACTAGGTTCCTTCTGCCGTGTGTGGGATATAGAAGAACGGAATCTTTTAATACTAGGTTCCTTATGTCTACCCCGCTGTGTGCGGGATACAGCGTGAAGCTGATTTAATTTTAATTTTTATTAAACCGCACCCTCTCCCTACACCGGATTCGCAAATTCCACTCAATCTAAAAACAATATTCCTAAAGTATTCATGACAAATCGTTGTCTAACGAAGAGTAACAACTACGTAAACATTGCGTTTTAAGCGTGGGGAGAGGTTTTGGGTGTGGTTGTACTTTAGGCGATTTATTTCTAGTCGTGATATGGTAGAAATTAAAAATGTATTTTTTTTAAACTTGTGGGTTCGATAACCACTTGTGGGTATTAATTATTTTTATTTTCTCGCTCTGATAACAAGACAAAGCGCGGTGTTAAGATTTGCTACTTAATACACAATTTTTCGAAAACCAAGCGGAACGTAGGTAACGAAGTAAGTAGGTTACCTAACAACTTGCTATTTGCAGGCTACAGACTAAAATTAATTAAATGTATACAGAATTTTATAAAGTGAAGTGTATAAGTATCAACGATTATTTTTATTTTCATTTAAATAACACTAAAAATATTCGTTGAAACGATAAAGTTTTTAAATTTATATAATATATTAGCTTGTTGCATTGAAATTAAGACATAGTGAAATAATAATAACAAATAATTCATGTATTATAACTTCTACAATTAAAGCATTGTGAGTTCGATTTCAATATCCATTAAAAATGACATTTATGATTAGGCAAAATAACCAGTTTCTCATCTCACCATAAAAGGGCAAAGTCTTGACGGTAGAGAATGGTGTGATATCACTAGGTGTTCTCTTTTAACTTCACAGAATGCAGGTCGTATATAAAAATATAAAAATATAGAAATACTTACATATCTATCAATTGTAAACTATAAAAAGAATATAAAAACATAACGTTCCTTATTTTTATATTTCATCTCATCTGATGAGGGAGTACTACTAAGAGAGTACGTTGTACCGTAGTTTGTTGTACGTAACGACGGTAGCACTAGCAGTTTAGATTGATGGCAGATGCAATTTGGGAGACACTCGGATTTATTGACTATGATAAAGAAACATTTGCGGCGCATTCTCATGATGGAGCCCTAAATCGATACAATAGCTTACGAGACGAATTGTCAGGGTGCTTTTGAGGAAAACAATGATGTTTTATTTATTGCCCTTTTATGGTTTTAAATGATGGCTGCTACTTATTAAGTAGAGTTGTTTCTGCGATTTATCTTGATTTTGTTATAATATATTGTGTTATTTTGTAAGTGTTTTTTGGCCATGGGTAGACCTTTAAACGGGCCTCAGATTTAGTTGTGATGTTTTTTTAGGTTTAGGATTGATTGCTGTGCATTTATTAAATGTACTGTTTTACTATATTTAACTTAGTATCTTACGAATTTCTGATTAATTTAACTATTTTGGAGACGATAAATATTTTACTTGATCCAAAATCCAAAAGTTATTAAAAAATAATCATATAACGTCCCAAATTGAAAATATCTTTTAAGAACATAACATTCATACTATAAAATAATACCTACTGTTTAAATATATTTTTAAATAGATACACTTCACATACAAATACATTTACTATAATGTTGCAAATCTGTCATCACCTAATTTTTTTTGTAGAATAATGACATTAATAGTACCACATAAACATTTAGCTTCAATCAATGTAAGTTAAGGGATGGCAAGTAATCAGTCATTTCATTTGCACCCCGTTTCCACCCTACTGGCGGTACCCTATTATCGACCACAGGACAATTTCTTAATCGTGATAGGGAAGAATACAAATCACTGGCACACCGCGGTCGTACACGGGGGACACGCTGCCAGTGCCTCTTAGGAAATGCATTTGTTGTGTGGCGCAGCTGCGAGCGATTGGTGTGGCTTATGAGGATCATCTTTTGTAGATATTAAAATAATATTTCGTAAATGTACTATGTTGTGTATATTTATAAAATATTTTTTTAAAATAATATACTGTGTTGTGTTTTATCTGGTAATCTACGAGAAGAAAATAATTATTTCAAGATTTATTAAGAAATGTATAGAAACATAATTTTTGTCTTTATTTTTACAACCGTATTTATACACAATTGAAGATATTTTATTTTTTTGATTTAATTTATTTTTATTTTCACGCTGTACATAGCAGGTTATGCAGATGGAACCTGTTAACCTAGTGTTAAGATACTCCGTTCCCATTATGACATTTCCTTATATTTCAAATTTGATCCCAGTAGTAATGCGTGTACCTAATTAGTATTATATATGTATAGTACTATTTTTTTCATCTTGTTCTTCATACTTTATGCATAGAGAGAACGGAGTGTCAACCGCTACAGTGATCATATAAATAGTGATACATTTCAAATGATTGTGTAAAAACAAAAAATAACTCAACCGTCACTTGGACCACACGCCGGAGACAACTGTAAATAGCGGTAAAACGGGACCCAACGCTCCCCACTGCAACTGACTTTGACGGATCTATCTTTCTTTGCACACCTAATAAACTAATGCGTCCGTATCCTTCCATCTAAACAGATATTGCCAATTGGTAGGGTTCCTTTCGCACTGTAATAGAATATTTTTTGTTGTCCCCTCCTTAGATTGAAAAAAGACATTGTAGAAACAAACAACAAGGCAATTTTAGGTGAAATAAGCTTTTTTCAATATATTTGTTACGTGTTTTTCGATTTATTTAAGTAAGTAAGGCTTTTGTAGATAATAGGAATCCTTGTAATATAATAAATACTGTATAAATTTATAAATATGTATATATGGTATAATGAAAGAAATAAATATTCAAGTATATGTAAATTGTAAAAATTGAGGGCAGTCTTGGCACAGAGGCATAAACGTGTCTGTCAACGCCTCAGGTTATGAATTCGATTTTCACATGGTTAATAAAATATTTATTATTTTCATTTGTTTGCTCTGGTCTCGAGGCAAAACCCGACGTTTAGGATCACCACTCAACATATAATACCTCCAGAATTCAGCGGACAGTGGAGAGCGAAGTGTTTTAAAACTAGGCACCCCTGCCTACCCAGCTATATGCGGGATATAGCGTGACGAAAAAAGGCGTGAATAAGGTTTTTTGATAAAGAAAAAAATATATAAAAACTAAGCAGAACCGTCAGGCTTTTTCTTTAAATAATAAAGTATAATAACTAAGCGGTTAATTCTGTTTAAAACAAAGCTCCACACTCAGTTCCTACTTGGGCATTTAGATAAACAAAACTACTTATTCCACTGGCCACTGTCATCCTATGAAATATCTGTCACGTCACAGAGGTGCCTCGAAGTGGTTTAAGTGACACGATATATTTGGCACTCACCCACCGACCGCATGTTTTACTACAACATGTACATACATGTACATACATGTACATGTACAGATTCAACTTGTTAGCTTAAATAGGAATGTTACATGTTAATGTTACATACAAACGTTCACTCTGAATTTATTGAAGAGAATTTACATATGTGCTAAACTGTTTTGAATAGGAAATCTTAGTTACGCTCCTGTTGCTTCGGTTGTATGGGACCGATTGAGAATAATTTTAATAGAATTACGGGTAAGTGCTGAACATAAAAAATAGTTGTTTTATGTGTTCTAAGTTTTTAACCGATTGTAAAAGGAGGAGGTTATCAATTCGACTGTATTTTTTATTTATGTTTGTTACCTCATAACTTTGGAGTGGGTGAAGCGATTTTGATAATTCTATTGTATTTGTGGTGCTCTTTCTTGGTAAAAAATATTGCTTACATTTTTTCTCTTCAAACTGTTTTCCATTTTCTATAAAAAAATCTCAGCTGTCTCCAAAACCTGTTCTTGTTTAATATTGAAATTTGATTTTTCAATTTATAAGGATAAAGGATCGTACATATATACTATATACATATGTATGTGTAATCCACGGGATTGCGTGTTGCTTGAAATCATTTTGTTCCTTCAAAATGATTGAAATTTAATAAAGCTTTGCAACCGCCGGATTTGAGGCTGCAGGTTTACCAAGAATAAGAATTCAATTTTCTATCGGCTTTTAGCGGTGTACCCTCAGGTACAACGCGCCAATCAGATTGCGCACTTTGTTCTTAAAACCTTGTATATAGAGTTCACAATGAATAACACGTGGTTTTATATGAGTGGTGTACTGTACATACATATAGTGTCAGTACGTGCTGAAATCTCTATAAGGGCCCAATCTCTTCAAAGGAAGCATTTGGTACACCGACAGTGCAACGTTAAGGTAATGGATGTTTGAAAGCTTTGCTTTATTTAATATATTATGAACGTTATATTCGTTGGTTTGAATAATAATTGAAAATGTGAATCGAATGAGAAAATGGCAATTAGTTTTTATATTGATTTATACATTATGTTGAGATTATGTTATTTACAAGGATTTTTGTTATTATTATTATTTTTTGAGTCAAAGGGTGGCGTTGAGTTCCGCCATTCAACACTCAGTGCCTCTAGATTTCGGCGGAAAATGGGGAATGGAGTGTCTTAACACTAGGTTCCCCCTGCCTTCCCTGCTGTGTGCAGGATACAGCGTGAAGCTGATTTATTTATTATTAATCTACTTTACATTAAATGTATTAATTACTCCATTAATCCATTTGATATTAGAAATTGCTATTTTGGAATTGAAAAGAAAAATTGTAGATATTTTTCTTTTATAAATTACATTAACTTAGAAGTGAATTAAATTAAGAAAAGAGTCATTTAAAGTATAAAAGTGGAACTTAAAACAAATATGTTTTGAATTAAAAAAATAATTTCATAGAAATGTAAGAAAATATGTATTCAATAAGTAAAGTCAATGGAACATAAAATTCTTGTTAGAGGACCTAGCGGTAAGTCTCTGAAAACCATGAAGGACTATCTGAACCCTGAAAGTTAATTAAAAAGCAAATTATGCATAGTTTCGTTGCATATTGAGATTTATATATCAATATCTGTATTATTGTTATATGAAATTAAATGACAATACTATTAATTGCCTGTATTTTAATATAATGTTATATAGCAGAATATGAATATCTTAATTGTTGCAATGGGGGTGCGACTGTCAGCGTGACAGGTTGTGGGTTTGATTCCCACTCAATTATTTTCCTTCTTGAGTCCTCCACTCAACCGAAAATGGGGAATGGAGTGTCTTGACGCTAAGTTCCCTCCGCTTTGGTAGACACGTCTTATGCGGAAAACGCTGTGAATCAAAAAAAATTAAACAAATATTTATAAATTGAAAAACAAAATCACAAAACGATCAGGCCACGCCATATTTGATTAATTACTTTACTTACCATTTCCTAGTCATTTAATGAATCGACTTCCCTCCATCCGGATATTTCGTCTCAAACACACTGTTAACTTAAATTATTAGCTAAGTTTAATTCGGAATCGTTGAAGGGGTGCCTATAGTTCCCCTGAGGTGAAGTCGCAATCCGGTTTACGATTTATAAATGACGTTTAAAAGTTCACAGTCGAGTCGAAGTTTACTGGTAATAAATTTAAATTAAAACAAACTTGCTTAGTTAGTAACGTTGGTAATAGCATTTGGCTTGTGTGGTTGATATGACTGGATTAATATTTGACATAAAAAACATATATTAAAATGTTTAAAATAGTATAATTTATTTTATAAAAAAATCTTGTTTTTTTCCAGCTTCCCGCAATATCCCTTATGTAGGAGGGTAGAAAGAGATAACCTAGTATTAAGACACTCTATTCCCCACTTTCCGCCGATTTCTTGAGCCTGATTTGATTGCCTGTTGAGTGACGCTATTTAACGCCACGCTTTGCGGAACCAGAGCGAAAAAAAATAAATATTAATATATAATAATTCATTCCACCGAGTGGGAATCGAACCCACATTCGTCGAGTTTACAGTGCCTTGCCCTTGTGCTACGACAGCCTCTCTCTTTATTCGTGTTTCTTTCTCTCTATAAATTTCTGTAAAACAAATGAGAATACAATTTAAATTATACATAGTTATAGCAAAATACTTTTTCATATATAAACGGGGTATAAAATAAGCTAAGTTTATCTTTCATCTAATACTTCAGTACTACTACTTCAGTATATAGCAAAATGTATGGAAAACAAACAATTCCTCGCGTATACAAAACATAGTAACATATACATGGGAACCTTCTAGGAACCCATGTGGCTATAAAACATACATGTTTCTCAGTCACCGAGTAGCGGAACCGGTGCAGATTCTCACGCGCAAACACAGCTCTTATTAAAAGCAAACAATATTACAACCCCTCAGGCGATTTCCCCTTTTTTTAATATTTTCCAACGTAACAGAAGATAAACACGTATTTTCCTTACAAATATTGTATGACTAGTGATTTTCTATAGAAATAGGTTTTTATTTATTATCATAGAATAACACACGTTTAGTTTAATTTTATTTGGATTATTAAAATTTTCTATATATATTTTATTTTCTTTAGTTATATGGATACATATTTTTATTCAATTATTACGTCTTTGTGTTTTCTTTATAAATTAGTATATAAATTAGAAGATTCATATTAATTAAACAAATAATATTCATAGTAATACTCAAATTTCGAAAGTTAGAGATCTTATAAAAAAATATTTACACTATATCCCGCACACAGCAGACAGAGACAACCTAAGACACTCCGTTCTCCATTTTCTGCCAAATGTCTAAGGTATTGCATGTTGCTTAGCAAAACTCAACGCTGGGCTTTCTCTTACATCAATATAAAAAAATTGGCTACATTGAAAAAACATAGCAATTTTTTTTCTAAGTTTAAAAAACACTGAAGGTTCAATGTGAATGATTAAACTGGTTAATAAAGAAAAAGAAAACATGTTTTAAATCTAGTACCTGGGGTTAGGCGGTTGCGTTATTCCTATTTAACAAGACGTATAGCTCTGTAAGTGTTTATTGTCTACATTTAGTTTCTATACTATGTATTTTTTTGTTCGTACGTGAAGGTTGGTGGATCATTAAATAATATTATAATAAAAATCTGTATATATTATATATTAATTTATCTAGATATAAATTAATCAATATATAGAAATATTTTATTGTAAATTGTAAAAGATACACGTCTATCGTTTATCGGTTAATAGGTCTGTCTGTATCTTTATGTTTGTAATATACATACAATTAAAAAGGGGCAAAATTTGGTATTAAAACCTCTAGTTCAGTGAGGTATCAGATATAAGTACACACCAAATATACGATACCTTCGGTGGGAGAGCCTAACTCGCGCTTGTCCGGATTTTTAAAGCATATAATGGCATTTTAAATAAGAAATCTTTTACTTATAATTGTAGCCAATATGAAGACATTTCATGTTCCATTTTACATAAAATTAAGGCAATACTTGCTAAAAATAAAAGCATAGTTCATTTTCATAATAAAACTATATTAAGGTACAGCAGAGGGATCTAAAGAAAGAAAATCTAGTAAAACAGTTATTTAGCATAACTAAACGCCACAGCGTATATAATATTTTCACCGCCGCAACGGCGACAATTTTTATCAACAAAATCGATTCCACAAGTATGATGTGTACGCATAGACACTCCGCAATTGTACAACCACACCATATACATACATACGTTTAAAATTATTCTCGTCTTCTATAATTACTTATAGTAATTTCCCAGATTTCGTTTCTTTCCTTCCGGCTTCGTCATCAAACTGTCTCATCATTTCCTGATCTATGACTTATGTATGATTTACTATAATTACCATAATGATAATATCAAATGGGAAACGGAGTGTCTTAACACTAAGTTCTCTCTGCCTATCCTGCTATGTGCGGGATACAGCGTGAGCTGATTTTTTAATAAGAAATCAACGAAATAGTTGATAACTGCCTAATAAAATCATGTTAAAAACGCAAACATTTCTATCTATTTTTATAAAAAAAAAACTTTATTCAGACATATTTCTTTTACCATTTTATAAAAGAAAAAAAACACTGAAATACTAATTGAAATCAGCGGATAGTTCCTTACAATAAAACGTGCAGATTTCATTGAAGCGTACCTCTGCACCGTGTAAAGGACGCCCAGGAGAGCGGCTACCGTCATTGCTTATATTTATTTTATTTTCCACTTTGTTTCGCTTTACACCGTTTGAATTTTTTTATATATATTTTTAGAATAAAATAAGAGAAATGATAAATAAGATACTTTTTTTTAATTAATCTGTTTACAATGAATCAATGGGTTTATATGTAAACTACTGATTCACTAGTGATGAAAGAATGGCAAAAAAGATTTATGATGGAAAAGTGAGTGGTAAGAGAGGCAGAGGGGAGCCTAGGTTGACCTTCGAAAACACAGAATCAAAGATACTGGAGGAAGGTCACGTAAAAAGCATGAAAACTCCCCGGAGGGCATGTATGAACATGGTTGATGACAGTGGACGAGGGGATAGACCGTAGCGTTTGGCGCCCCGTTCTCTCTGACTGCCCCACTAGGGATAAAGCGTGAAGCTAGTACTAGTAAAATACTTATTTACTACCGACCAGGTCGGTTTCCAGGATGCGCGGGTTCAAGTCCCGCTACGTTCAAATTTTATAACGTTTTCTAAATAAATATTTTTCTTTCCCAAGTGTGGAATAAGAGTTTAAAAATGTTAAAAGTTATATATAAACTGTAACTGTACATTTATATGATTCATACAAACACACAAGCTTTTAACGTTAAATAGTTTGATTTTTTTAGCTTCAAGCTGTATCCCACACGTAGAAGGGTAGGCAGAGGGAACCTAATAATAAACATTTCATTCCTTATTTTCCGCCGAATTCTAAGAGCATTCCGTGTTGAATGGCGGAGCTCAACGCCGCGCTTTGCCTCAACACTAGAGCAAAGATATGAAAATATTTAATATTTCATTTCTACGAGTGGTAATCGAATCCCCAACCTGTCACGTCTGTACTAAGAGTGGCAACTAATAATAATATCTTTTAATATTATAAAGGTATATTAAAACTTAAAAACTTCTGAAAACTTAAATGCTTCTTGAATATTTCTCCTTACGAAAAGCTAGTTTGACAATAGCGTAAACTGTTGTGGCTATAAAAGTTCCGTAGTTCTACCACTACGTGGGACGTACGTACATAAAATATTTCAAGCGATTGTGTTTGTAATAAACATTTTCTTAAGCTATTTACTCTGACCATACTACTACTCTGGGAGTATTTGTGTGACATTAAATATTTGCGGTGGACGAGTCAACCGCTTTGTGAAATATTATTCCGTTTTATAGCAAAGTGTGAGATTTTGATGTTGTTTTTATCAACAAGTAATATCACTCAGAGCAGGGTAGGCAGAGGAAACCTTATGTTAAGACACTCCGTTCTCTCCTTTCCGCCGAATGCTGGAGGTATTGCGAATTGAGTGACGGAACTCGCCAGAGCGAGGAAATGGAAATATAAATATGAACAAATAATTCATTTCCTCGATTGGGGATCGAATCCACAACCAGTCGATTTTGCAATCACACTTTGTGCCCCTGCGCCACGACTGGCCTACCTCTCATAATATAGAAATAACAATAAAACTCCACCGATTTCTTAAAAATATTTGGGTCCACACAGATATACAACCTTCCATTGTGGCGCTCCTCACCCTTAAAGCTATCTGGTACTAACGACCGTTTGCTGCGTTTTATGGCCATACATTTAAGATGGAGTATGGGGGTTTTTGTGAAGATATTACAAAAGATAATTTACTTAGGTATTTGTTGAATGTATAGTTTTTCTTTTATTAAATGGAAACGCTGTGGTTATTTATGTGATACATTTTATTATAGCTACATATTTTTTTTATTTTGGTTATAATTGAGACCGTTGTGGCGCAGCGGCACACCGTCTGACTAGTGTGAACGCGACTATTGTGGTTTCGATCCCCATTCGGGGGAATCACTTATTCGTATTTGCATTTCCTCACTCTGGTAAGGAAACAAACGCGCGGCGTTGTTTCTTTACTTGACACTAGGAGTGTCTTGACACTACGTTCTCTATGTATAATGTTTTATGAGAGAAAAAGTATGAAACTGCTATATTTAATATATTGGACACCATTATGGTAATAATATACTTACACTTACTTACACTTTATATTTAAAACAAACAAAAATGTATCTTTAGGCCGTCGTGGCCCAGGGACACAAGGGTGTGACTGTAACGCGATGGTTGTGAGTTCGATCTCCACCCGAGAAAATGAAATATTTATTAAAATTTATATTTCTATTTCATTCTCTGGTGTCGAGGCAAAGCCCCGCGTTGAGTTCCGCCACTCAACACGCAATGCCTCCAAAAATTCAGCGGAGAGTGAAGAATGTAGTGTCTTAACACTAGGTTCCCTTTGCCTACCCTGCTGTGCGAGATACAGCGTAAAGCTGAAGCTGATTTTTAAAAATATAATACAAACCTAATAAAAAATACCTAAAAATCAAGATTTTCCAAGAGGCCTCGCCAGTGGTCGGCTTCCTCAATAAACAAACGGAAACCCGACGCAGTTATCGAGATGCCATTAAAAATCCCATTCCGCAACCATCAAAGTTGTCAGCGCCGCCATCATTTACCAATCAAACTTGTACTGTACACTTGGCTCGAGGATATTATTGGCTGGAACTGCCTTTTTTGCGGTTATATTTTTTTGTTTTTTTTTTTTTTTTTATATTTTTTTCGTTGTGGCGTAGTGTAAGAACGTCTGAATGTGTGTGCGATGAGTGTGGGTCGAAACTCGTGGAAGTTATTATATTTTAATTATTTTCGTACCACTGCTTTGGTGGACCAAGCACGGCGTTGAGTCGCCACTCAACGTGTGGCCCAAAATTTGGATGGAATGCGGGAAAGGAAGTGTCTTGAAATTAGTTTACCCCTGCCTTCCCTGATATATACAGGATATGGATGGATTATGGATCTATAAAAAAACTACCGATAAAAAGATATTTAAAACGTTTTAAGTATCTATTTATTGGCATAAGGATAACTTGGTCGTCTAAGCGGCTTTTGAGAATGCACTTAAAAATAGAACTGGCATTTCATATTTCTTACAAATTATTTGATTATTAATAAAATTCTAAATGTTTCCGACCAAATTTTGAGGCCAGTTGTGGCGCCCAAAAACAACACAAAGTGTTATTGTAAAACCGATTTGCCGTGGATGCGATCCCCACTCGAGGAGATAAAATATTTGTTTACATTTATATTTTCATTTCTTCGCTCTGGTGTCGAGGCAAAGCACGGCGTTGAGTTCCGCCAGTCAACTCGCAATGCCACCAGAACTCGGCGGAAAATAGGGAACGAAGTGTCTTAACAATAGGTCCCCTCTGTCTTCACTGCTGTGTGCGTGAAGCTGAAAAAAAAAACAATTTTTTTGTCTATTCCAGAAAATCGACTAGGTTGTAGCTGAGCGATCGAGTTTTATAACGTCGGACTTCATTATGCTAATAGGGTTCGATTTCGCCCCTTCACCGCCGATAGCCCTATATATAGGTTAAGTGAAATTATACCACGTGTTTTAGATGCTTTTTTTACTGTATCTTGATATTTTAATTTATATTTTTATATATTTTTTTATTTATTTTCAATTTTTAATCAGCTTCACGCTATATCTCATACACAGCAGAGCCGTTCCCCACGTGTCGAGTGGCGGAACTCAACGCCGCGGTTTGCCTCGACTCCAGAGCGAAGAAATGAAAATATAAATGTAAATAAATATTTCACTTCCTCGAGTGGAAATCGAACCTACAACCAGCCGATTTTACAGACACACTTTGTGCCTCTGCGCCACGACTGGCCTCAACATTTAAAAAATTACAATAAAATAGTCTTCGTAAAATTTCGAATATAAATAATAACATTTAGTTATACGTTGTTTATAGTGTAGGCTTTACGGCCCATGTAAATAGGAATACTAATCATCGACAAATATTTACTATAGATATGTTGATTAAATGATAACAGTGATATTTCAGTAGCACAGGTAGAATGATTTACATAAATGGAAATGATGATTTCTCATATATATGATGCATATGTTCAATTATTATTATTATTTTCTGTTTTTTTTTTCAGCTTCAAGCTGTATCCCGCACACAGCAGGGTAGGCAGAGGGAACCTAGTATTAAGACACTCAATTCCCCAGTTTTCGCCGAGTTCTGGAGGCATTGCGTGTTGAGTGGCGGAACTCAACGCCGCGCTTTACCTTGACATCAGAGCGAAGAAATGAAAATATAAATGTTAATAAATATTTAATTTCCTCGAGTGGGCATCGTACCCACAACCAAACGATTTACAGTCAATCTTTGTGCCTCTGCGCCACAACTGGCCTCAGTTATTTACATTTGTATATAATATTTTCTTTATACGTCGTATTTTATTCAATAAATTTTCTTTACGATACAGAATATTTTTTCGGTAAACACAAAAATAAATTAAAATGTTAATAATTGGTGTGGATTATTTGCACTTAGTTGGAACCTAACGCCGCGCTTTGTCTTACCGAATCGAGGGAAGGAAAATGTATACATATATTTCCCGCAACGAAATCCACAAACGTTGCTTGTATAATCATCTTCTCAACTACGAAAAGGATTTAATATATACATTACATATTTAATATAGACATTGCGTATTGAGTGGCGGTAATCAACGCTACGCTTTGTCTTCATACAAAAAAAAAACAAGGAAATAGAAATAATTCAATCCCACGACTACTAATAGAATCCACAACTATCGCTTTTACAGTCAGACGCCGTCCTATCACTTTAAAAGATGAAATGTCCGAAATAAGAAGAAAACTCGCTTTTTCTTTCTCAAAGGGGACACTAAAAGCGGCACTACCTTATTGTTCGCGGAAAACAGTTTCCTAATCCCCTAATACGAAGTATAAAGACACTTCATTTTATGACCAGCTTAAAAGCTATTTCTTTGTTCGCGGCCGCTAGGTATGTTTGTATGTACTATTAAAATTGTTTATTTTTTCAGATTTATGGGTTAGATTATTACGGTGTGAGACCGTCGTGGTGCATTGGTAGAAGCGTGTGACTGTAAACGCGACGGTTGTGAGTTTGATTTCTAATGCGGATAATAATGTATTATTAGTATTTTCATTTCTTCGCTCTGATATGGTAAGCAAGGCAAGCCCTGGTCTATGGCGATGGAGCACCATGAGGATTTAGTGGGTAGTGTGGACAACCTACATCTGCCGGTCCATGAGCCCCACATAACCCGCTCGAGTCCGTAATAGGGTTTCGTCACCTGAAAAATTGGTACTACGGCAAAGCGCGGCGTTTAGTTCCACCAATCAATACGCAATGCTTCAAAAATTGGGCGGAATGGGGGTTACGGAGTGTCTTAACTTTAAGTTCCCTACTATATCATAGAAATAGTGTGAAACTGAAAAAAAATACATTTCAGTCTAGACAAAAGATAATCCACCGATATATATTCGCGCGTCGTGATTGCTCATACGTCATTGTTATTGTTGTGCCCTCCAAACTTTCATCTCTTCTGTTTCGGTTTCGAGAGGTAATTTATTATTATTTACTATGAAAGTTGCGTATAACATATAGTTGTTTATTTACTTTATATAGATTTCTTTCATTTTGATCTGGTACCAAAAGTAGTTTTTCTTTGAAAGATATATTTTTTTTTTATTTTTATTAGCTTCACGATGTATTCCGCTCATAACGTGGTAGGCAGAGGTAAACTGGGAACCCAGTGTTAAAAGTCAGTTTCCATTAAGAAACTTCCGCGCAATTCTGGAGGCAGTGTTGAGTAGCGGAAGTCAACGCCGCGCTTTGCCACATTACCATAGCGTGGAAATGAAAAATAATAATATTTTAAATAATCAAATATAAGATCAATTAGCGTTTTGGGTTCTAAAATACTATAATATTTCACCACGGTTGAATATTTTTGATAAACCTCTACATTAAAGCTCATTTTAAGTTATCTACAAACATTTTAATAATAAAACTAGCTACTACAGGAGTCCACGCAAAGTTAATTTAGAGACGTTTATGACGAAAAAACAACCGCAACAACCATTTTGACCGGTGAAACTTACTATATAAACCAAGTCGACAATTTTTTGTGAATTTTAGTGAATTTATATGTTGGCCTCACGCACTAGTGTGACTATGGGCCATTTGTCATTTGTGGAACCCCTAAACTAATTAAATAGGAACTGTATATCTTACACTCGTAAGCGTCTTTTAGTGTTTAGTTTTACTATATTGTGTATAATTGTACATAAATTCACAAAAAAATCCGAAAAAAGTAAAAAAAATGTTGAGATAGTGACTATGACAGAGATTTGAATGAAGATGTACTGTGACCTAGGATATCTCAGGTTTTCTTTTAGTAAAAACCCGAACAAAAATCGTGCAGGTATGTTCACGTGTTATATTGTGAGAAAATTCAAACTTCTTTAATGAAATCCATACAATCAGCAGCATCAATCCATAGGAGAATGAATCCTATCATGAATAAATAGTGTTTTAATATTAAATCAGTTTCACGCTGTATCCCGCACACAGCAGGGTAGGCAGAGGGAACCTAGTTTTAAGACACTCCGTTCCCAACTTTCTGCCGAATTCTGGAGGCATTGCGTGTTGAGTTGCAGAACTCAACGTCGCGCTTAACCTCGACACCAGAGCGAAGAAATGGAAATATACATTTAAGTAAATATTTCATCTCCTCGACTAGGGATCGAACTCACAACCAGTCGGTTTTACAGTCACACTTCGTGCCGCTGCGCCACGACTGGCCTCTAAATAGTGTTTTGTTTTTCTTAATTGCTATAGGAATATAATATTTTTTTAACCAGAAAGAAAAAACATAAATATTTTGTTCTTCGACTGAAAATGCTATCGAATAATATTATTTTGTTTCAAAATCCTTCAGCAGAAACTCTCAGTATAACTTGTTTAATTTAGCCGGTGTATTTGGATTTTGTGACCAAATTGCTTCTATTCCTAATAACGTTTTTATAACAAGCGCAATTATTGTATACAGACCGCACGTATATGATTTTATGTTGTAGATAAGAGTTATTTGGCCATAACTCCTTTGTTTTGGAGGCGATTTGAGTTATAATTGTGGTAAACAATATTATTTACATCAGTCATGAAAAATAACGTTATATTCTAGATATCTATATAGGTTTTGATGTTAGTTATTGTTATTTTATTTTGTTTTAGATCTAAGACACTCTATTCTTTACTTTCCGGTCGAATTTGAGACTATATGTTGATATTATAGTAAACTCAATGATAATTTTGGGAAATGTAAAAAGAAAAAAACAAAATTTTTCACTAAGTGGGATTAAATGCACAACCATCGCTTTTACAGACGCTGATCTATTACTATTACTATAGATAGCCAAGAAAGTCTCACGTGTTAATAATTAACAAAAAGTAATAATTTTCATGCTTTGAATTTCTTTTTTCTCTTGGTTAAGTACGTACTTATAAATTAAAAATATATTATATGACATTGGTCAAACAATAACCGATTGACTATATTTAATCAATAGTGCGGTATAAATCTTAAAACGAATTTTTATGTATTTTTTTGTACTATCACATCAAATTAAATGAATGAAATCAGCTTCACGCTGTATCCTGCACGCAGCAGGGTAGTCAGAGGGAACCTAATAGACACTCCGTTCCTTACTTACGCCGAATTTTGGAGCCAATGCGTGTTGAGTAGCGGAACTCTACGCCGCGCTTTGCCTCGACATTAGAGGGAAAATGGAAATATAAATTTCAATAAATATTTTATTTCCTCAAGTGAGGATGGCACCCACAACCAGTCTCGTTTATAGTCACAGTTTCTGCCCCTGCGCCACTATGTACGCCTCTATTGTATTATAACATAATACCGAATAATTATTTATACCAACATTCGTTTAACCTCTGGATGTCAGCCAAAAAACTTGTAGGTATCTTGAAAGAGATTTAATATTTTCAATGATAAAATGGTCAAATAATACATTTATTTCACATTAAATATATTAATGCCATACATAACAATGTAACGTAATGTATTGGATTAAATAAATTGCTTCCCGTTGGGGGTTGGTAGAAAATGTTATATTTACATACCCTACTCATAGTACATACCCTAAGTTTAGAGGTTATTTAGGGGTATTTTAGACTTATAAGGCAAGTATTAATCGATTTTTGTATATGATAAATGCTAATTTATTAGCTGAGAAAAATAAGTATTATTTTTGTAATTATAATTATACTAAAATATTTTTTTAGAAACAAAAAAAAATGAGCAAGATCGATCTTTTCACACATATTGTGTGTTGAGTGGCGGAAGTCTACGCCGCACTTTGGCTTCCATAACTCTTATAACTGTTTCCTTTAAATGGGGATCGAACCTAAAACGATCGCAATCTTAACATTATTGTTTCTCTTTCTTATGTATATTAAAATACTTTAGGTAATCCACAGACGCTTGACCATTTATAAAAGTATTATAAAACTTTAAAGATATATACAGGGAAACTAAAGTAATTCGTACACCGGAAGGAGTTCGAAGCTACAACCACCGCACTTTCAGTCAGACTCTATTCCATTGCGTCGTTTATGCTTTTCTTTGTATTTCTTTTCGTCTGAGTTTAATGTTCTCTCATTCTTTTTATTTAATATATATTTTATAAAAAAAAAATCTCTTGTATTAAAGAATATTTTTTGAGGTTCATAGAAAGTAACGTGCTATAATTCGTTTAGTAATTATATTTTGAAATATTAAAAAAAACCGCCTAATCTAGTAGTAGAAATCTAGTGTTAAGTCACTCCGTACCCCACTTTCCGCAGATTTTTTTGAGGCAGTGCGAATAAATGAAAATACTAACAAATAATAACTCAATCCCCGAGTTGTGATCGAACCCACAACCGTCGCGTTACAGTAACACCCTTGTGCCCTTACGGTCTCAATTCTAAAATATCAAATAAAACTTTTATTTGTTGTATTTTGTCGATTTCGACGACATCGTTACATTGAAACGTCGACGACAAATTGAAAACATATTTCTTATTCCGCTTTTATCGTACACATTGTATGAATATTCATGTTTTCAGAAGCTCTATCCTTCGAAATATCGTTTATTGTAGAGTAAGGGAACAAATTTTTGAATTTTGCTTTAGTTGCAAGTTATTGATTTATTTGAGGCCAGTCGTGGCGCAGGGGCACATAGTGTGGCTGTTAACGCGGCTGGTTATAGGTTCAACCCCACTCGAGAAATTAAAATCTATTTAAATTTATATTTTCATTTTGTGTTGTTTCGGGCAAATGCGCGGCGTTGAGTCCCGCCACTCAACACGCAATGCCTCCAGAATTCGGTTCAAACACAAGGTTCCCTCTGTTTACCCTGCTGGTTGCGGGATACAGCGTAAAGTTGATTGTATTCATTTATTTATATTTGTTTCTATATTCTGCTATGGCCACTGGCTGGCTGACTACAATGATAGTTGAGTTTTGTCTCCATTTAGTGGAAAGAATTATCATTATTGCCCCGCTGTGGTGTTGAATTCGGCGTTAAGTACTGGAGTGTCTTAACATACAATTCTGTCTGCCTACCCTGCTATAAACGGGATACAGCGTGAAAAGAAATTCTTCAAAGTATTATATAATATATAGTTATAGTATAGTAAATCTGTTTTCTGTGTAAGACCTTAAAACATTCTCCTCCAGCATTCACCCTGGTAATCCTTTACATCTATCTAAGTGATCAGGACGTCTATCCGTCTTTGTCACTCAGCGTTGCAGCAACCCTGGCCCTATTAATAAAGATTTTCTTAGGTACGGTCCCCATAAGCCAAGCTATGGTTCCACCCCTTATCTGATTGTCATCATATTTACTATAGAAGCTAGAGCTATATAAAAGCTTGAGGTTCCCGACTAGCTAGTGCTTGCCCAGACTACCATTCATTATCAACGTTGATACATTTAGTTTCTAGTACAAAGAGACTTATAAATTAAGTAAATGGTCGACTCGAGCGTATAGAGAATGTATTTTGTATTTTCATTTTATTTATTATGAAGTCAAGGCTATATGCTTATTACTAAGAATGAATTATATTTGTTATAATATATAATATTATACTTTATGTTATAATACATATACATACATACAGCTATTAAGTTAATCGACTTCACGCTGTATCCCGCACACAGCAGGGTAGGCAGAGGGAACCTAGTGTTAAGAAGCTCCGTTCTCCACTTTGTGTGTTGAATGGCAGAACTCAACGGCGCGCTTTGCCTCGACACCAGAGCGAAGAAATGGAAATATTAATTTAAATAAATATTTAATCTTCTCGAGTGGGGATTGAACACACAAGCAGTCGGTTTTACAGTCACACTTAGTGCAACTGCGCCACGACTGGCCTCAATAAAAAAAACTGGAATCAAAATGTCCCTTAAGTTTATATAGTTCTTATTTTTAAATGCCAGGACTCAGTGGAAAGTGAGAAACGGAGTGTCTTAACACTAGATTACAACTGCCTACCCTGCTGTGGGCGGGATACAGCGTGAAGCTGATGATGGAAAATAGAAAAAAAAATGAATTTTGCTGATAATTGTTATAAGCTACCGTGAAACTAGAAGTATCCACACATACATAAAAATACGAAAAAAATACTCTTAATTTTTCTTTTCTAAATAAAAAATATAAATACTAAGCAAGGTCGTTGAACTCTTCAACAGTGTTTATTAGGAACAAACGCAGTTTTTTTTCCACAACCCCAGTTGAAATAATCACATACTTCTTACGTTACTTCCACACGTGCTCGTTCTACACCTATCTCCTTAAATCTCGCCTTAGGGTTTTACTGTTATTGCTGTTCAACACCTATAAATATATAGGTACCCAGTGTTTGTATCACTATACTCTATTTAATTGAACAAATGTGTGATGTCAAAATCGATTTGGTGAATTGGTTTGTATAGAAAAATATTTTTTTATACAAACCAATTAGTATTTTAGAAGAGGATCATTTAAAAATCGGTGAAAGATGAGAATAATTCGAGCCCAAAAGTTTATTTCTTTTAGTTTCACGCTGTATCTCGTATATAGCGGGGTAGATAG
This sequence comes from Heliconius erato x Heliconius himera, assembly GCA_013421005.1. Lineage (NCBI taxonomy): Eukaryota > Metazoa > Arthropoda > Insecta > Lepidoptera > Nymphalidae > Heliconius > Heliconius erato x Heliconius himera. The sequence goes on along the minus strand of JAATLQ010038379.1, from coordinate 17,861 downwards.
AAGGAAGTAAGTGTTAATTAACTCTACCCACTTTGCGCTGAATTCTGAATACATTGCGTGTTGAGTGGCGGAACTCAACGCCGCGCTTTGCCTCGACACCAGACCGATGAAATGAAAGTATTAAACATTTCACTTACCGAAGTAGGAATCGAACCCACAACTGTTGCGTTAAAGTCATGCGCTTGTGCCCCTTCGCCACGACGGCCTTAATAACACAGCGGTTAATGTTTAATAATTAATTAACAATTTCTAAATATCGAGATAAACGATAAATTTATAAATAAACTGGAAAGTTTAATTAAGTTTAGTTAATTAATTTAGTTAAATCAAGTCACTTTAGTGATGCAGTCATGGCCTGTAACGTATTAGTTTTGATAGTAGGTAATTTAAAAAAATATGCTTTGGCTACGTAAAAAAATAAGAAACGAAGCAATATTTTCTATTAGTAATATTATATGAACATTAATTTTAATATTTTTTTCAGCTTCACGCTGTATCCCGCATGTAGCAGGGTAGTTAGAATTAGCATAGTATAAGAAACTCTGCTACCCACTTTTCGTTGAATTCTCGAGGCATTGCGTTTTTTGTGACGGAACTCAACGCCGCGCTTTGTCTCGCCACCAGAGCGAAGAAATGAAAATATTTAATACATCTCTCCGTCAAATGGAGAGTTAACGAGCTCACAACCTGTCGCCTTTTAAATCACGCTTTTACCCCTGCGCCACGTCTGACCTCGATATTTTTTTTATTTGTCAAGAAACCTTACGACAAATAGGATTTCCCTATAATTATAATCTCCTTGTTAATAAAGTTGAACGCTCAATGGTTGTTAATCTTCTTACTTTACTGATAAGAAGTTAATATCTACGACAACAATCTATAGGATTACTGTCTTAGAGAGAAAAAATCAGAGGAACCTTTACAAGTGACCTAAATAACCGTTATTGACTCGTAACAATAAGTCAGTGTTATTTTCTTGTTATTACTTAAAACCAGTTGGCCAGTCGTAGCGCAGCGGCACGAAGTCTGACTGTAAAATCGACTGGTTGTGGGTTCGAGTGGGGACTCGTAAGTGAAATATTTATTAACATTAATATTTTTATTTCTTCGCTCTGGTGTTGAGGCTAAATGCGGCGTTGAGTTCTGACACTCAACACGTAATGCCTCCAGAATTTGGCAAAAAGTGGGGAACGGAGTGTCTTAACACTAGGTCCTCTTTGCTTACCCCCATGTGTGCAGGATACAACATGAAGCTGATTTATATTTTTATTTAAAAACCAGTCGATATTCAGTTCCAAATTGGATGTAAAGAACGCTATTTGACGCTCGACGATGACACATTAAAAGAAATGCCTTAAATTTCTTTAGTGTTCCTTGTAGTATTAATATTTGAGGCCGTCGTGGTACACCGGTGGCGTGTCGGTAAACGCGGCGATTGTGGGTTCCACCTAATTTTCGAAGCATTTCCTGTTGAGTGGCGGAACTCAACGCTGCGCTTTGCCTGGACACCATAGCGAAGAAATGGAAATATGAAATGAAATATTTATTCAAATTTCCCCAGTGGGGATCGAACCCACAACTAGTCATGTTTACAGTCACACTTTGTGCCCCTGCGCCACGACTGGCCTCAACTCTACATGTAATTCACTGTTTTATAATTAACTTTTATATTTAAAGTAGCACCTTGAAAATAACATTCAACAATACAAAAGTAACTGTTTACGTAAAAGTTATAAATTAAATTTAACTTTGCTGAATTTACAACGAAATTACTTAAAACATACTTCAAAAAGAATATTTCTAAAGTGTTGAATTTTTTCTTTAAAATTTTACTGTGTTGCTTTTCACGTCGACTTCATGAAAGTCCGTCTTTCTACATTTAGAATTAATTAGACATTTTCTTTCTTTCATCGACAGTCTTACAATATTCATTGCTTCTTTGAGCAACTTCTTCAAGTAAAAAAAGGTTTATTTTACTTAAAATGTAGTATGTATATTGCAGACGAGTACTTTTTTAATTTTTGTTGAACCTAGTATTTCTCTTTGTGGAATCGTACTACGTTTTCTTAGAATTATTTATATTTTCTTAGGTTGTACTAGTGATTTGCCTTGACTTTACCTAAAACATTTCATAGCATCATATTGAAATAGATATTTTTTTTAAGTTGCATTTTCATATTTTCTTCTTGAAGGCTGTCGTTGTGCAGCACAAGCGTCTGATTGTAGACGTATAGTTGTAAGTTCGATTCTCGCTCGTAGGATACAGATATTTAATATTTCCATTTCCTCGTTCTGGTGATGAGGCAAAGGGCGGCGTTGACTTCCATCACCTAAAACATAATGCTTTAAGAATTCGACGGTAACCTAATCTTAAGACGGTGTTAAACGATCTTAAACGGTCTTAACATTAGGTTCCTAGGTTCCATCTGCCATCCCATATATGTGCGGGATACATCATGAAGCTAACAAAAACCTTGTAAACAAATGACTAACCTTTTCATTAGGTGGTATTGGACTAAAAACAATTAATCAGTACCTAATAACAATTAATCAGTAACAATTATCTGCGCATTTAAGAATTATACAAAGATATATTATATTAAAATTCCTAATTAGTTAAAAAATATTTTTATACTTCGGCTTAGTAGTACAAATAGAAATAAATATCATTTTTTTTTGTGTATTTTACAAAAGAGATCCTATTATATATCTGTTGCTGAAAGTTCAAATTTTACAATTAAACCCACCTGCCGTATAAAAAAAACGAAAACAAAAACAACCATAATTTTCCATATTAAGAAAACAAACCTTTTTTTATTAAAGCAATTTTGTAAGAATTTCTAAGTCACTTTCTCAGTATTCTTAACATTATAACCGTTGTTTCAATAATTACCAAATATATGCAAACAATTTCGGTCAAACTTTTCGAGCTAGACATAAACTCGATATAAGTTTCAAATTGATTTACTTTGTGGACAACTTTTACAATCTAATATCAATTCTAAGATCAGGGAATAGAGTTAAAATTACTACGGTAGATTACTAAAAAGCCTTAGCGTCCTTTAACATTATTTGAGTAAGACTCCGAGTGTCCCAAGATTTCGTGAGGTTCCCGGTCGCAAAAGCCTCCCTTTGAAACCCTCTCTTTGAGTTGATATATAGAAACTCGATCATCCAAGAAGTTCAAACATGAGAAGTGATAATGTACGGCACCAGCCTTATCCCTCAGGGTCGTTCAACAGGAAATTCGGGTCTTAACGCTTAGCCTTTAGTAATTACTGGGGTTGTGTTTATACCTACTTTGGCTTTCGCAAAATAAAAGGGCTTAAGTGCTGTTGTACGGAGAAAATTATAGCTTTAGTAATTCCTGCCTGCGGCGGCAGGCTGTTCTGCAGTTATGTGGAAATAGCTGAAACGTTTAACAGTGGTTGGAACGCTGAGTGGATTTAATAGTTCTTTGGTAATAAAATTAAGTTATTACTGAAATAAATATAAATTATACGATTTAGTGAATTATATAATATTGTTAGTTATGAAATCGTATAACTAATAGCGATTATGTAGAAGTATTTAATATTTACATTTCCTCGTTCTGGTGACGAGGCAAAACGCGGAATCGAACCCATAATAGCCATGTTTAGTATTAGACCAGGTGCTGCCACGCCACAATGTCTTCGATTTATTGTGTTTTTATTTCTAACAGCTTATGTTATATAAAAATTCTTAACAAAGATCCTATTCGTGATAATTATTTGAAAAATTTCGAAAACCCTCTACTCTAATCACTTGAACATACCAACAACACCAGTTATTTTAATAAATCCATAAAAATAGCTCCACATTTCCGATCCCTATACCACCCCTAAAAATAGAAATTGTATGGATTTTGTCCCATTTAGTTGAGAACAGGAATCCAGGGAAATCTAATCACGAGGTGTATCCCTAAGAATACTTGACCACAACAGTCCCCTGCCCAAGTCACGCACGTGCTTTCCAACCAAATCCTTAACACGTAGTTGAATTAAAATACCTCGTGACCCTTTTTCATTAATAAGAGATCTTCGCTACGCACTGAATATTTATGTTGGGCAGTGGAGGTATTACACGAGTCGCGGTTTTTGAAGTAGTACTAGTGGTTGATTTGAATACAATACAGGCTGATGTGGAATCTTTTATCTGATCTGTTCTTTTACTTAGTGTTAAGACACTCCGCTCCGCGGGAACGAGTTATTATTTATTATTTTTTTTATTTCTTCGCTTTGGAGCAAAAACGGCTTTAAGTTCCGCCACTCAATGTCTTCATAATTCGGAGGAAAATAGGAAGCTTTTGTGGGCCAAAACCAGAGCAAAGAAAAGAAAATGTTAATAAATAATAATTCATTCCCCCGAGTTTGAATCGATCACACAACTGTCGTGTTTACACGCTTATGCCACTGTGCCATGGCGGCCTCTTAACAGGTTACCTTTATCATAAAAACAAACCAATTATAATAAGATCAGTAAAACTTTTATAAATAAACCAAAAAACGCCTCGCCTCTAACTTGTACCATATTCCTAAATGGGAGATGCCACTTGATTTTTCTGATACATTTTCATGAGGTTACCGTGTACGTACGTAGGGTCTCGGCTGAAGGCTGGGATGAACGTTAATCTCCGGATTGTCTCCATTTGCTGCCTGAAAAACGAATTTAGGGTGCGTGCTTCATTCACTTAATCAACAAACTTAATATATTTTAGGTATTTTTGTATGTAACGATAACATTGCAATGTAAGAAGTTTGTTTAAAATTGGACACTACAGTGTTTTACTTATAGGATGTACAAGCGACCCATCTGCGGCTTCGCCCATCTAATCCTACTGTTATATTATATTCAAATTATATATATATTTTAAATAAATCGTAGCCCATATTATATTCTGATGTATAAGCTATATAATTGTAAACTTTTATCTACAATTGTTCAGTAGTTTTTGCTTTAAAGTGATACAAACATCCATCCATCCTCTCAAACTTGACATTATAGTAATGTATCCATATTTTCTTCGTAAAATTCAAAAAAATATAACAAACACCCCTATTTTACAACTTAAACCAACATTTACAGTAACAAAAGATGTAAATACAATTTACAAGCGGCAAACAAATCGCATCCAGCAAGTTCCTGCGAAGTGAGATAAACACGTAAATAGGTTAGCGAGTTTAAACAGTTTTGTAAAGGAGAGCCGATTAGCAGTGACAAATCCTTTATGGATCCGTACTACCATTCTTGGAGAGTATGAGAAATGTAGAGTTGATATTGTAGAGTTGAATGACTATACTAAAAAAAGAATCAAAATCAGCTTCACGCTGTATCCCGCATACAGCAGGGTTGGCAGAGGGAACCTAGTGTTAAGGCACTCCGTTCCCCACTTTCTACCGAACTCTGGAGGCATTGCGTGTTGAGTGGCAGAACTCAACGCCACGCTTAACCTCGACACCAGAGCGAAGAAATTGAAATATACATTTAAGTAAATATTTCATTTCCTCGAGTGGGGATCGAACTCACAACCAGTTGGTTTTACAGTCACACCTCGTGCCGCTGCGCCACGACTAGCCCATGACTATATTATATGTTTCAATTTGCGTTTTAATCTTAAGGTGACAGTTCTAAGTTCGATTCGGAAGTAGGTAGTGAATTATTTTCATTTCTTTGCTGTGGTTTAATTACGCCACTCAATACGTGATGCCTCGGAAATTGGGCGTAGAGTTTAGAACAAAGTGTTTTAGTACTAGGTTCCCTCTGCTTATACTGCTATCTATATGCGAGATGCAGTGCTAAATTAAAAAAAAAAGATATAATATAAATTTATTTACTTAGGTTGTCAGTAACAATAAATAATTTTGTCTTTTAAATGTTCAGAGAGAACCAGTATACCTAATCTGGTCTCGATATTATACACTTTATTGAATATATTAAGTAAATAATATTACAACGTAAACTGTGGACATCCATTACTTTACATTATTTCGTTATTATAATTGTCATTTAGATATAAAATATTTAGTATAATAATAAATATTTAGTATAAGGTTCTTTCATTGACAATGAAAAAATATTAAATATTATGTATTAAAATGATTAAAAGAATAATTTGTTCTTTTTACAAAATTAACTCGGCTGGGTATATTTTTGACAGGTATTTGAAATCGATTTCTATTTTTCAAATTAATTTTACCACTTACAATCAGGTGACCCGTACGCTTGTTTGCCTTGTCCGTTCCATAAAAAAAAGAATTATAAAAAATAACAAATAACCATAATACCGAAGTAACTAACAGTACCTATATATACGATTAACTCGATTAACCAGAAAATCAAACAGGAGAGGTATCAATAAGTTCCACCTTTCGTCGAGTTCCCGGCACTTCCTAACTCGAGTTTGGCCAACTTTGGAGAACACAAGCTTAGCAGTTACACACATCTGTTGGTTGTTTTGTATCCAATATCGCATGACTAACAATCAACTTCTTATATTGACTACTTCTTGATATTAGGTAGGTTTTTGAGTGTTATTCTTGTTTAGGTATTTAGTGCAAGGTTTTATATGAACTTACGTTTTGTTAATTGTTTCTAACGAACTTAAGCGATTCTCAAGTACACTACACTACGTTTTATCCAATCACATTGTGAAAGTAGAAAATATAGTTACAATTTTATAAGTACTTACCTGTATAAAAAAACGTCGCGTAAACGATGTGAACCCACAACCATAGCATACACTGAAAACAGCACTTCCCATTGTATGTACGTGATAGTTTTTTTTCCCTCCACGCTATGTCCTACAGCAGGGTAGGCAAGGGGAACATAGTGTTAAGACACTCCTGACCTTTCCACCCAATTTTTTGCGACATTGTAAGTTGAATGACGGAATTCAACAGCGAGCTTTGTCTTGTTAATACAGCGATAAAATAAAATAATAATTTCTCCAAGTGCGAATCGAATCCACAATCATCGTATTTATAGTCAGACAGGCTACAACCTCAAATGGCGATAGTTCATACAATGACAGTAAATGACATAATCCCACTATATTTATCCCAATAGTAGGTAACCTTACATTATTGCATTAAAACTTTCATAAATCCACATACATACATTTCCAGATTTCATACATCCACATACATACATATCTCAGACAGATCGTATATTTCGCGGAGCCAATGTTTTAAGATCTTACGGATTTCTCGCACATTTCATTTGAAGTAGGACAACTTTTCCCGCTTTGAGGTTATTCCTTCGTATTCAAAGCGGAGTGACTACGCTTTTGTTAGATAACTTTGAGTTCGCACTGTTTCTTTTTTAAATATATGTAGGACTTATCATCTTCGGTTTTTTTTTGTGATAACGTGTGATATGTACAATTATGATTTTTTTAAGGTTTTTCAATTCTTTTTTTTCCGCATGGCAGGGTAAACAGAGAGAACAGTAGAGAAAATCTAATCGCTATGCCTCGATTTACTGAACTAAGTGAGGAAGTAAAACAGTTCATTCCCCCAAATTGAAATCGAACCTGTTATCATCGCGTTTATTATGAGGCCTTGTCCCGCTACACCATGATTATATATTTAATGTCTACTTAAAAATTTTCTAATGTTACGTTTCAAAACAACTGTTTAAACTTTAGAAAGACTCGTTTTTATTTTATAAATCTGTGTTATTTTATTTCTATTTCTCAGTAAAAGTAAGTTATTACTCGTTTAAAAAGGAATAACGACTACAAATTAGTCGGCAAGTTTGTAATTCATTAGAATCGTTACATATTTAGTTTAACCTTCACTTTTACTTATTTTAAAAGTTAAACTAGCTTTTGACATGATTTAAAATAAAATGATTTAAAATCAGCTTCACGCTAGCTTCAGCACACAGCAAGGTAGGCAGAGGGACACTCCGTTCCCCACTTTCTGTCGAATTCTGGAGGCATTGCGTGTTGAGTAGCAGAACTTAACGCCGCACTTCGCCACCAGAGTGTAGAAATGAAAATATACATTTAAATAAATATTTCATCTTCTCGACATCGAACCCACAACTAGTCGGTTTTATATTTACACTTTGTGTCCCTGCCCCTCAACTGGTCTCTGATTGATTGGCCTAATTCATTTATGTAAAAAGATCTTATTTACGAGTATTTGTATATTTACTTACTCTATATTCTTTACCTCTACATTTATTTTGTAATGAATTTTGTAATTCATAAGTAATTAAAGGTGCACTTAACACAACCACTTTGAAATTTGATGTATATAATTACAATATCATGGTTATTTTTTTTAAATTATAGTTCTTTAATTAAGCATTTAAGTTATAAAACTTGAGTAATTGTTATTAACTTTTGTTATAAAAAAAAACAAACATTTTGCTTTAAACAAACTAAAAATATAAGTTTGTAATGATTTCATAGTTATAGATTTACAAGAATAGGTTTTTATTATGATAAAGTTGCCAAATCTACTTTTGCGGACGCATGTCTACATTTTGTATCAAATGAACTACAGATATAAGTTTGTAATGATTGTTTTCTATGAAATCCCTAGAAATTTTAACTTTTCAGATTTTTTTATTTACTTCTAAGCTCTCCTGTCGTGCCAAATTTTATTACTGTAGTTCCACAGGAGTACCCTACGAATTTTTATACAAAATGAAGCAAACACGATGCAGAAATGCTTGTATCTTTTGTTTGTGTTCACTTAGAAAGTTTTTTTTTTTTCTGTGCTCCAGCGGACTTTTTTTTATCTTCACAATGTATTCTGAAAATAGCCGGGTAGCCAGAGGGAACCTAGAAACCTAGTGTTACGGCACTCTATTCCCTATAAAGAGACTTCTGTTCCCCGCCTTCTGGCGAGACATTTGATATAAATATCAGCTTGATACCTCCATGCGATCTCAATATAAACACTTAATATAAACAGACGCTCAGACAGGCAGCAAAGTGATCTCCTATAAAGGGATACGTTTTTTCCTTTTGAGGAACGGAAACTCTAAAACAAATACACTTAGATTTCATGCATTGAATAACCTCATTATCAGTATTTATCCTATATGAAGTAATATGTAACACAATTATATTAGTTCATTCAAAATTATAACTGTCCAAGGATGTAGGTTTTCACATAGGAATTCAGCTCCAGCCATATATTATTAGCAGCTAATATTTTACTGCCTAACGCGTTTAATTGGTACAATTCGATGTTTTCTAACAGTTCCACGAGTTAAATGGCGTGTGTAAATGACACATGTGGTGAATTTTAGTATGAAGTTGGTTTTTTAGCTATACGCTTTATTCCACACGATAGGGTAGGCAGAGGGAAGCTGGGAACCTAGTGAAGTTTGTATTTTCTTATTTTTTACGTTTGTAAACTTCACGCTGTATATCTAATGTTTAGAGCCCTTCCGCATATATTTCAAAACATTGCATATTGAGTGACAGAACTCTATGATGCGTTTTGTCCTGTTATTAAAGGGAGGAAAAGCGCGTTTATTTCCAACTTAAAGGCCGGCAACGCACCTGTAGCTCCCCTGGAGTTACACGGGGTTGTGGGCGGCGGTGATCACTTACTTAGGTCACTCGTACGCTTGTTTGCCTTGTATTTTTTTATAAAACAAAGATGAGTGATATTCGAACACAAAACCGTCGCGTTTACACTGAGATCCCAGTACACTTCTTCTTCTTCAGTGTTCTTAAAAATACAACTAGTAAAAAATATTCGTTTATTTGTGTATTCTTATAAGATCTAATAAAGGTTATTATTTTATATTTATGCTATTGATCTCTTGAAGCGACATAGATATAAAAAAACAACTTCGTTCCTAATAGCATAGAGGAATTTAACATATTGTTTTTTATATTTATTAATTGAAGTGTTTAATAAAATAAATATGAAATACGTACGTTTCTATAAATAACGTCTTTCTTCTTGCGATATTTATTCTCGTACTTTGAATTTACAATAACAGCATTAAGAACAATGCACTATAACTTAATAGCCATTTCATCAAAACGAATAGGTCATTTGTATGTTAATCCTACTAATATTATAAATGTTAATATTGAACATATATGTATGTTTATTCTATTTTCACGCAAAAACTACTTAACAACATATAGATAAAACTTTATAGTCATATAGCTTATACATCAGAAAAACACATTTGTATAATTTGGCTATAATATACAATAAGCTTAAGCGGGCGAACCTATTCCGTAATTTTATAATAATTTCACTCATACACCAAATAAAGTTTAATGTTAACATTTTCATATAACACAAACACTTAAAGCACCAAATACATATAATTACATGATAATTGCCACATATACCAGCTAAGAGCCCCCGGTGTTAAATTACAACGCCGGGGGCTTTTAGCTGGTATCAATTATATTCGTATAGCTCTCTCAGTAAAGATAGACGCATTTACATTTCAAACATTGCAGCCCTTGGATGCTCGTTCACTTGCTTAATAAAGTATTATTTACTATGTGTGAAAAAAGTTTTGTAGAGTGAGCTTTTTAGAAAAAAAATTGTCTCTTTGACACTGTGATGGAGTAGTTCGGATGTTCTTTACGGCTTTTGGTTGTAAAAGGTTTGTATTCGTTTAAAGGGTATATATATATTTTCTTTATTATCTTTAGTTTAATAAACAAAATAAAATAATATAAATCTCAGTCTCAATTTTTTTTCGCTCTGGTGTCGAGGCAAAGTTCTGCCACTCAACACGCAATGCCTCCAGAATTCGGCAGAAAGTGGGGAACGGAGTGTCTTAACACTAGGTTCCCTCTGCCTACCCTGCTGTGTGCGACATCTAAGTAACTATACATATAATGATTTTAGGTGTTCCCAATTAACCTCGTATACTACTCTCGCTCAGACAAACGCATTTACATTTCAAACGCACTTTGCTCACTATGTATCAAAAAAGTTACGAAGCTTTTTAGAAAAAATATTTTTTTAGAAACAGTTGTCTGCCTCTCTGACACTACATGAACAAGTTGAATGTTCTTTACGGCAAGTGGTAGTTTTTTTTTTCAGCTTCTCGCTTTATCTCATATGTAGTGGAGTAGGTGGAGGGAACCTAGAGTTAAGATATTCCGCTTCCCACTTTTCACTTTATTCTGGAGGCATTGCGTGTTAAATGGCGGAACTCAACGACGCGACTTGCTTCGACACTAGAGCAAAAAAATAAAATGTTTAATATTTCATTTCCTCTAGTAGAAATCGAACTTATAACTTCTTATGTTTACAGTCACACGCTTGTGCCCCTGCGCCACGACTGGCCTCTTGTGATAGTTAATTGCCTTAACTTAGGTACTTGAGGGATTTTTTTTCTATCTATAGTCTACTTAAATTCCCGTCAGCTTCACGCTGTATCCCGCATACAGCAGGGTAGGCAGAGGGAAAAACGCAACTATACATATTTTCCTATAAAAAAATATTATAGACCACCAGAACTTATACTATCTACCTATTCCATTAGCAAAATTACATTACATTTGAAAAATTATGATAAATAAAGTATTCTATTTTAAAAGCATTTCTAAGTCGGAGAAATATGACTGTCATCACAAATAAGTCAGCTCAACTCGCCCGAGAGAAGACGCTCAATCTGTCTTTCTATTTCAGAATTGTCCTAGGATAACTGTTTGTATGTTTGTGTATATCTATATATATATACATATATAAATATATGTATAAAAATATTTTGTTATGTTGTTCGCTATATATTGGTTTATATATTTGTCAGTACTTTTTGCACTTTTCTTATTTCTTTTAATTAAATCCTTTATTTTTCTTTTAGATGCCATTAAGAAATCGCTTTTAGTGATAAGGGGCGATTGCACATTTGTTTATATTTATTACAATGAACAGTTTTTTTAATCTTTTTTATGCACTGCGAACCCAGTGTTAAATTCTAAAAGCATTGCGAACCCACAACCTGTCGCGTTTACAGCGACAGTCGCACGTTGTTACCTCTGCGTCACGACGGCCTTTTTATTCGAAGGAACAAAGTATTCCCATATCCTCGCACTGGCAAGACAATGAGTGACGTTGCATTCCTTCATTCAATAAGCAGGGCCTTAAATTTAGGTGAAAAAGGGAGAACGTGCTGCGGGATGACGTTGCTTATCCTGCTTTACGGGAAAAAATGCGTGAAGATTTTTTTTCAGTTAAGGTATTTTTTCAATTGAACTTCAAAATCAATTATTAAAGATACAGCATCTCTAATCTCACGAGTCATTAATTCTAGCATCGTTAAGACGTCGACACATCTGCCTCTATTTGAATAAGCCTCCGGCTTTTTCATTATGGAGTGGATGCTCCTGAATATTTATGTGATGTTCCTCATTTCCTCTTTATTTGCCCTCCGTCCTCCTAATGTAAGTCGATGAAAGTCAATTTTCATGAAGTCTTTTGTTTTTAAGGTTAGGCAAGTGACTAGGGACGCGCATAATTTTATGTACTGTACTGAAATATTGGTATAAACGATGGTCTTGAAGTGTGATGAAATGAAAATGTTGCTTTATTTTGATATTTTGGCGTTTTCTTTGCGTTTTGTTGAAGCGGAACAGGTAATTTAGTTGTTAATGTAGTATTTATGCTGTTTTTGTTTTGTTTTATTTTTTTAATTATGGATTTATCTAAGATTGTACGCAGAGGCAAGTCCAGGCGCAGATCCACAAGCGAGCGTCTGTAAACGCGACAGGTTGTAGATTCGATTCTTATTCAAGGAAATTAATTATTTAATATTTTCGCTTCCTCGCTCTGGGAAAGGCAAAGCGCGGCGGTAAGTTCCGCCACTGAACACTCAACGCCTTCTGAATTTCTTAACATTAGCACTACAGACCCCCTGCTATGTATGGTATACAGCGTGAAGCTAAAAAAAATTAAATCTGATGAATCAATCACTATTGAACCCACAATCATCATCTATACAATTAAATTATCCTATTGCGCTATGATGGTCAAAAAAATGTATATTCTTTAATCTCATAAAATTGTATACAGTATATAAAATGCGTAGTTTAATCTAGAGTCTTTATTAAACTAGTCTAAGTTGAAATTAACGTTTAAAGTACGTTACTTTATTTTTTATAGCATATTACTTTACTTCATGTTGTAGTCTTCTATTATAAAAAAATCTATGAATAAATTTTCTAGTTAAGATCAAAGTTTAATTTGAATATTTTTATATGCTTTTATATTTTATAAGTAATAAAATAAAAAATATAAAAGTGCTAATTAAAAAATTAAATCAGCTTTACGCTGTATACCGCATACAGCAGCGTAGGCAGAGGAAACCTAGTGTTAAGACACTCCGTTCCCCACTTTCCCCCGAATTCTGGAGGCATTGCGTGTTGAGTGGCGGAACTCAACGCCTCGGTTCGCCTCGAAACCAGAGCGAAGAAAAGAAAATATTAAATATTTTATTTCCTAGAGTAGGAATCGAACCCACAAACGTCGCGTTACACTCAAAAGTAAACGTTCTAGTTATTAAGTTTAAATAGTCTTGTATTTAATAAAATACAAAATAACGGATATGAAAGTTTCATCAACATAGTAACGTTTGGTAGGAAGCGCTCACCGGACGCGACGAACGCAATGTACAGGAACTGTCCGGGATATCTGCTTTTCCATATTTCTCTATATTTGTGCTAATATTTGCTGTTAATGTTTAACGAAAAGTATGTTAAAAAAAGTTTGTATGTGATAGTTTATATGCGGCGTTGAGTACCGCCTCCCAACATGCATATGTCTCGAATTATATGGTGGAAAGGAAAAAAGAACGGAATGTTTTTATATTAGGCTCTCCAAGTATTTTTTTTCTATAAACAAAATATATATGGTCTTAACATTTAAATAAAATCCCATTTATACAGTAAACTAATTAATTATTTATTCCAGTAGAAAAATGTTTTAAATAAAAGTTCCTTTTATTTTTTGTGTCGATTCTACATTTTTATACTCTTCAAAGACTAAAATATAACAACAGTAAGAGTGTTTAATATACATGTTTTTTTTTCATCTTCACGCTGTATCCTGCACACGATATAAAAGGCAAAACATTATATTCTCTGTATTCCGCCCTAATATGATATATTGCATGTTGAGTTTACGTTTATTCTTATTATTTTTTTTATTAAAGAATGACCAAAAACGTGCAATTAAAAAAATAAATAACATATTTAGTTGATTTTATATAAATATATACATAATTTCTAAACTTGATCAACAAATCCACTTATAATGTATAACAATATTCAACAATATTTATTTTCCTTACTTATAGATATATAGGTACATAGATATAATATTTTTGAGCCCCAACGCCCCATCCCCTCGTAATCTGCTACAAGCACTTAAAATGCGCCGTAAGTGTTTGCATTCTCGAGATTGGAGCATGCAATATGTTCCATCAAACCTGCACATTCACCCAGAAAAATAGGTTTGGAACACGCAAATCTACAATATGGAAGCTGGAAGTGACTTTTGTATATGTACACTACCAATTATTAATATTATTTTTAGGGTTCCGTTGCTCAAAAGATAAAAATGAAACCTCTATAGGATCACTTTGTTTCCCATCTGTCTAAAGGTAAAAAATCGGAAAAGTGAAAATTTCTTGATATTTTATAAACAAATATAAAATGAATGCTTACACCCGGAAAGTTGACAACTTTTATAAGTTGTACTTTCCGTTGGCCTATAATTCTGAAATTGGTTCAGAACCCCAAAACAACACATACTGCTTTTGCTAACTATATAAATTTACGTTTTAATTATATTTTAATTTTTTTTCACACATTTAAAGCTATGTTTTTTTTAATTTAGACATAGTTCTGCATCACTATGTTATTTAAAATAATATCTTATTAAATAAGAAAATGCTGTTAATATCTGTATCTATATGTATGCATTAAAACAGTTTAAATAACTTATAAAAAATTACGTACCTACATATTTTGGCCAATTATAAAAAAATCATATCATGGCCTTTGAATATAAATTAAAAAATGTCAGTTGCTCAGTTTACTGTTATTATGAACACGATATTATAATTTTAGCTGTAACGGTACCACCGTATTTATCTCTACTTAATAACGCAGTACGATGTTGAACATTCGACAGTAAATGTACCTAAATTTAAGAAAATTTATATCCATTTCTGATAT
This sequence comes from Heliconius erato x Heliconius himera, assembly GCA_013421005.1. Taxonomy (NCBI): domain Eukaryota; kingdom Metazoa; phylum Arthropoda; class Insecta; order Lepidoptera; family Nymphalidae; genus Heliconius; species Heliconius erato x Heliconius himera. The sequence continues at coordinate 2,656 of JAATLQ010038379.1, read as the reverse complement.
AAATTATTTTCTTTTATATTTATATTATGTAGCTGAAGAATTTCTTTGTTAAATGCACTAATCTCTACTACTGAGTCACTGTTTTTGATAATGGATCTTCAGAAACTAATCCTGATATATATTTTTTTGTACATGATAGTTTATTTATCGAGGATGACTATAGGCCAGTCGTGGCGTTCCCTGTGGGTTCGATTCCCACTTGAGGAAATAAAATATTTAACATTTTCATTTCCTCGCTCTAGTTACGAAGCAAAACCCGGCTTTTAGTTCCAGTGCCTTCAGAATTCGGCGGAAAGTGGAAAACGGAGTGTTTTAATAGAAGGTTCCCAAGTACCTTTTGAAAACTATAGGCTATAACACACTATATCTACGGTCGAAGTTACCTTGGCCACTTAGAATATATGTTATGTCCTTGCGTAACACACCCAGGCCGTCGTGGCCGAGGGGCACTGTGACGCGACGTTTGTGGGTTCGATCCCCACTCGAGGAAATAAAATATTTATTTTAATTTATATTTCCATTTCTTCGTTCTGGTATCGAGGCAAAGAGCGGCGTTAAGTTCCGCCACTCAACACGCAATGCCTCCAATATTCGGCGGATCGTCGGGAACGGAGTGTCTTAACACTAGGTTCCCTCTGCCTACCCTGCTGTGTGCGGGAAACAGCGTGTAACACACACAGTTTTTCTAAATTACCACGGACAGGACCACTCAAAAATACCATATCTATACTAAACAACAGCCACAAGTACCAAAACACATCCAGATGCTCTACATCAACGTAGACCAAGTTAAATTAAGGCACGAGGAATGACAGTAGTTTTGCTACGATCTGCAAATATTTCCCGGGGACCGGTGGACAGACGGCGGGCGCTACCAGTTATGCTATGTTCTGTATGGATACGTGTGTACGCGAGTAAGAGTTTGTATGGGCTACTGTCATTTCAGATTTTGTTAGTTTAGTAGATTATGTGAGCTAAACGTTCGTAGCTATTAATGAAATATACTGATTAGAACATATATTTAAATTAAGTTATTTTCAAGCAATCGGTTTTTTTTTGTGATATACAGCAACATATATTATAGTAATTATTACATAGTTAGAACAAGGGCCTGATTTCTCTATTATTTAATGAATCCATAGCATATTAATTTATTATTAGCTTCAGCTTCACGCTGTATCCCGCATACAGCAGGGTAGGCAGATGGAACCTAGTGTTGAGACACTCCGTTCCCCACTTTTTACAGAATTCTAAAGGCATTGCGTGTTGAGTGGCAGAACTCAACGCCGCGCTTTACCTTGAAACCAGATAGAAGAAATGGAAATATATTTAAGTAAATACTTCATCTCCTCGAGTGGGGATCGAACCCACAACCAGTCGGTTTTACAGTCACACTTTGTGCCACTGCGCCACGACTGGTAATTTATTATTAGAATACATATAAAAAGAAATAAGAATGTTTATGCATCTTAAAATGTAATTTGAAATATTTAAAAGGTAAATCTGAAAACGGTTCATAAACTCATAGGGTCCTTGTATTTGACAGCGATTGTTTGACGTTGCAGAAAAATTTAATATATTTTTCAGGAAGTCCCTTCTTTACAGTGGAAAAATGGCGTTCATTTTCTCGCCTCTAATATATCTATTTAAATTTTAAAAAAATCAGCTTCACGCTGTATCCCGCACACAGCAGGGCAGGCCGAGGGAACCTAGTGTTAAGACACTCCGTTCCCCAGTTTCCGCCGAGTTCTAGAGGCATTGCGTGTTGAGTGGCGGAACTAAACGCCGAACTTTATATTTCACTAAACTAATAAATATTTCACTTCCTCGAGTGGGGATAGAATCCACAACCAGTCGATTTTGCAGTCGCACTTTGTGCCCCTGCGCCACGACTGGCCTCATATCTAATTAAACTACCAATTGTTGCTCCTCGCAAACAATTCTTAACAAATGTCAAACATTAATACCGCAACTTGAAAAGAAACTTGCACACGAAAGATTTACTTCCCGAACGTGGGAAGTAATTACGATTTTTTTGATAAAAGCACATGCAATCTTCATTATTATTTGAATAGATATAAGATTTTGTTTCGCTTTCATCTTTTTGGTGAAATTCTCTGACACGTTCCAAACTTTTTTTTTGTTTCACGCTTTAACCCGCTAAATACGTGGAGTGAACCCGTTCCCCACTTTCCGCCGAATTCTATTCTACAGGCATTACGTATTAATTGTAGAAAGTCAAAACCGCGAATCACTTAATTGTCCTCGAGAGAGAATCGAACCCGCAGCCTGTCGCGTTTACAGCCGTTCGGTTGTGCCTGCGCTAGGACTGGCCTCAACATCGTTCCTACTAGAAATCCTGTTTCAGAATTATTATCCTTATGCCTATAGTAAAACGACTGATTTTCCTTTTCACTTATTCCCCATATTATCACCATAAACTAATTGAATGGAATACACCATAATGTGAAGTTGTTCTCGATCGAAAGATAAAGCACGTCAGAGGTTCTTAGGAGGTAAACAAATTATCTTCGAAGTCTTTGTAAATAAAGTACGGTGATTGGATTGGTATATCGGGATTTCAAGGAGCGATGTTTGTCTGTATGTTTTTTTTTTTTTTTTTTTTTCGACTGGACTTAATGCTGTTGACCTGGAA